>VZRH01002014.1:283522-345216 GCA_013397555.1 Urocynchramus pylzowi
CGGCTCGTCAGCCGGGGAGGGGAAGGGGCGATGTCCCGGCGGCGCCGGGCCGCCCTCCGTGCAGGTAGAGGGTGAAGGAGGCCGTGTGGCCTGGGCCGAGCTCCTTCCATGTGGGCGGCCCGCGAGGTGGACGGGAGCTGGGGAAGGGATGTAATTGTCTGATCTCGTTAAAGTTGCGTTATGTGCTTTGGCAAAGGGCAGAACTGGAACCTGAAAATTACCAGACTTTACAGGGCTGAATTGCTGTGTGCTGTTTTCAAGACGGGCCGGTTAATTTGCAAGGCGGTAGCAAGTGTTTCCGAAGCCCTGAACGTCCTCCTATCCATGCAGTAAAATGACGTCTCTAGGTATCTGTAATCCCCTTAAATTAGTCGAAAGAACAACTGTTTAAGGAATCACTGATTTAGCAAGCATACATGTTAGGGCATTCGGTATTTTTTGGTACACGAAAGTTAATTCCTATTCCTAAAGAACATAAACGGGATTTCTTTTTTTTTTTTGTTAATTACACAGAAGTTCATTGAACTGGAGGTCATGAAAATGCTCATAAATATATAGCATTTACATTTTGAAAGAGATTTTTGAAGGTGCTGTTTGAAGCAGATGTGCATTTTCTGATAAGTTCTTCACATGTAGAGTAGGGCAACTGGAACAGTGAGATGAGCAGGATTAATTGAGGTCTGCCTTATTCAAGTACTGAACACAATTACAGTTTGATTTGGTGTTGCTGATGATGTGCTTGTTCTTAAATGTCATTCACTAAAGCAACTGCTTCGGTTTCATTTGCCAAATTTATGGTGTTTATCCACATCCCAGGGATCTTGGTATCTGCTGACCCAACAGACTCCTTAACTGCTTTGCAGTTATATTGTTTGTTATATTACATTACCTTTCTCTCTTCAGGGGGCTGTTGTAGCTGCGGTATTGGAGACTTGCTGTTCAGAGAGAGTTAAAAACTCTATTTGGATTCTGATGTGTGCAGTAAGAGAAAGGAAGGTGCAGTCATTAGATGATTAAGTCCAAGATGGAAGAGCAAATAGGTTTTGTGGTAGGTGTCGTGGCTAGTGATAGTTCATAATGTTTTTGGTCTTCTTAATCACCAAATCTCTGGCAAAAGTTGAAATATATGCATACATTGAATAACATGTGAAGAAAGTTTTCAGGGAATTGTTACTTGGAATTATACTACTTGTGAAAAGTGTCGATTGTGAAAAATTGTATGTAAATAAAAGGGTCTTAAAAAGTAAAGATTTTATTATCTCCTTTGTGAATCTTACTTTGTTATCTTATGGACTTACAGAGTTGGTTAAACTTCATTTGATTCTTATCTGGTTGACTTTGTGGGGTTTTTTAATTAACCAAAGTATAATAAATACTGAATTTAAGTTGCACGTTGTTAAGTCCTTGCTTTGTACCTGCAGTAGTGTGGCAGTCACAGTATATAATTGTCTTCTGAAATACAAGGATTTGGCTCAGAATCTGATAGTAGTTGAATCAGTTACTGTTGGGATTTGTCAAGTTTATGTGTCAGCTTATCTAAATATGTTTTTTTTAATATGGCTTATTGACATTATAACAAGAGATAAATTTTATTATTTAAAGTGGACTGTTGAGGAATTCAAGTTATTTTTTCAACTCTTTACTAAAAAAGTCTTTAAGAGTTGTGATGGTTTTTATGTAACATCTTGCTAAAATACAAAAAATCATGTGGTTAGGGAGGGAAGTTACTTATTCAGATCTACCTGCTATTGAATTGTAGTCTTGTACTGTGAAACTGTGGTCATGTCGTAAGTCAAATACGTCATACACGTTTGTTTGTAGAGACTACATGGACTGAATTGCTGGGGACCTAATGAGAATTTGTACAGAGCAGGTCTTTGAGTTACAGAGTTCTCAGGTAGTCTTTGTGTGTACCTTTACCATTTCCACCTTGCCTCAGAAGGATTTTAAAGGTGGAAATAAGGGTAAAGATACAGAACTTCTTTTTTCCTATTTTTAGTCAGAAAGTTGTTTTGACTGTGGAGGAGTGATTCTTAAAACTTGTGGAAGATACAGGCTTGGCTTAATCAGTTCATATGGAAGTAGAACTTGTGGTTTCCTTCTCTATATAAGAATTTATATCAAGTTAAATTATCTAATACAGAATATTTAAATTCTGCTGTGGGCAGAACTTGATAAGGTCTGTGATTTAACAGGATGGTTTTCATTTTTTTACTCTTCAGCTTCTCATGGGAGCGGGTAGGTTCCTCTTTTACTAAGCTCTTTGGAGATAAGGAAACTTGTTTTGCTTTTTGGTGCCCTCTGCTGATGCCTGTTTGTCAGAGCATTGAAAACTGGTGGCGGTTTTGGCCTTTAGTAGCACTGAGTGCTAACAACAGCTGCTCTTCAAAAGCAGCGGGAAGGGGAAAGAGAAAAACAAGCCGTTTTACACCCTGAGTATTTTGCTGTTTGCCTTCCAACCAGTCTGTCTGGATTGCATTGGAACTGTACCTCACCTGGTAGAAAAGTAGGTAAGCAGCATGCATCTGACTTGGGTCTTCTGTTGGCATTGTAGCAGTAGAAAGACTGAGTCCTTTGCTGTTCTCCTCTCAGGAAAATAGGGACATTCTTTAATGTATGCAGTTCATGGGTCTCAGTAAATGCATTCCAGGTTTGCTGTCTCAGAATTTTTTATCTATTTGTTTATTTTCAATAATTTTGCTTTTTTTGTATTTCTGACTAGTGCCTCAGATACTACACAAAATAGCCAGTGTTTCGTGTGAGTGCCACTACATAGGCTGTGCTTCGCTTACTTTCTGTTTAAGTAGCTCTTTCATCTTACCAGTCTTGCAGTTTTGTTCCTTTGCAAAATCTGTGAACACCTCTGTCCTAGAAAAACCCAGAAATTGCATTAAGTCAGCTACATTCTCTCTACAAAACCTCTTACCTTAGCCTTGTGGTCTGTCTTTGCCAGCTTTGTTAATTTCTGACAGAAATGGCCAATTTTTTTTTTTTTCTTTTTTTTTGTCACACTGCAGTAACTGTAAATTGTGTGAGAAGGGATGAGAACATTCATGGCACAATTTATGGTGCTGCTGAGCAGATGCTCTGTCTGGCAGTCTTCATGAAAGCTTTAGGAGATGGCTTTCTAGACAAAAATTCAGGACTTTTCTTCCTTATTCAGGTGACCTTATTAGATGACCTGTGTTGGGACTGTTCTTTAAAAAATTTGTGGTGTGATGAATATTTTTGATGAGCTGCATTTTCAAAATCGAATTCTTGGAAATTAATCTCTTGCAAAGAGATTTAAGACTATTTTGTTCACAAGTACTGAGGGAGGGCATTTTTGGTCTGTCTTCTGTGTTTGTGTCTTGGTAAAACATCAGAACTGAATACAAAGCAAGATGGGAAATGAAGAGATGGGAGACATAAAAGACTAGAAAATTAATTTAAAATAGTGTTCAGGAAGCATTTGTGAAGACGAGTGAATTCCAAGTGGATGAGTATGGCATTGGGAAAAACATTCAGATATGGGCACAAAGATGTAAGACCAATGGGCATTTATTAGTTTTGTATGTGAAGCTTTCTTTCTCTTTATTTAGTTTTCTTTACTGTATCAGAGAACAGTCTGAGCACATTTTCTCAAATTCATATTCAGAGACCTAGTATAGTGTTTGTATTCTTTGGGTCTTCTTTCTACAAGTGAATATTTACGTGTATCTGTTGTTTTGTTGAACACTGGGCAGGACTTGAGAGTGTTTTAAAAACGACACATCTCGCCAAATTTCTCCTGTGGTTTAAGTTCTTAATGCCTATTTTTTTCTCCTTATAAAATGCATGGGATAAGGTTTAAGAAGTGAGTCAGCAAACTGTGCTTATTTGAGTGTGTTTAGGGGAGCGAGGCTCATGTTCTTTGCCTATCATCTAATGTGTATCACAGGGTTTGTTTTTTATTGACCTTCCTTTGACTTTGTGTGAGAATAATCTTGTTTTCTAAAGTAAATGAAAAGATCTACACAAGTAGAAGCTGTTTTTTGAAGTTGAGAACCTGCAGTGTTTTCTCATATGTTCCTTGTTTTGGTTAACTTAGCTGAAAATGCCAATTCTTTCTTGGTTTTGTCATCTCAAATAATTTGTCGCTTACATTGAGGAGTGAGTTCTTTACCCATTACATGACCTGTTTAATGACAGCCTCCCAACATGTGTGTTTCATAGTGGCAGAGGAACCAGCCACTGCTGCAGCAGTTAATATGTTTGCAGGTCCTGTACTGAGTCTGACATATGTAAATAAGAAAGTTCTGCAAGCTACTACAGGTGGTAAAAGGTGTGTTTAAATCCCAGCTCTAGAGAAGAACATTTTTTACCCCTAAGCCTTTTAAAGCAACTCTTACTAATTTATCCAAGCTGTTAATAAAAACTAAATTATGTGTATATATTTAAATCAAGTAATCTCTGTTATGTAACACATATTCTAAATCGAATGAGCTTTGAAAAGAGTAAAAGAATCATTTAGGTTGAAAAAGACCCATAAGATGATCAAGTCCAGCCATTAACATCATACTGTCAAGTCTAGCCCTAAATGACCTCCCTATGTCTATACATCTCTTTTATTACCTCCAGAGATGGTGACTCAACTCCTTCCCTTGGAAGCCTGTTCCAATGCTTGACAATCCTTTTCATGAAGAAAATTTTCTTAATACCTGATTTAAACCATCTCTGGTGCAAACTGAGGTAATTTCTTCTTGTCCTGTCACTTGGAAAACAGATCAACTCCCACCTTGCTGCAGCCTGTTTTTTCAGGTAGCTGTGGAGAGAGAGAAGGTCTCCCCTGAGTCTCCTTTCCTCCTCGTTAAACAACCCCAGCTCCTCAGCTACTCCCCATAAGTCTTGTGCTCCAGACCCACCATGTTCCAGCACCTCAGTGCTGAAACCGTCTTGTTGTGAGAGGCCCAGAACTGGACACAGCACTCAAGATGTGCCCTCACCAGTGCCAGGTACAGGGGGACAATCCCTGCCCTGGTCCTGCTGGCCACACTATGGATGACACAGGCCAGGTGCCACTGGGCTTCTTGGCCACCTGGGCATACTCCTGGCTTGTGTTCAGTGGCTGTCAGCCAGCAGCCCCAGATCCTTTTTGGTGGGCACTTTGCAGACACTGCCCCAGCCTTAGGCACTGCATGGGGTTGTTGTGAACCAATGGCAGGACCCGCCGCTTGGCCTTGTGGAATTTGGCCTCAGCGTGTTGGTACATCCTGTCCAGATCCATCTGCAGAGCCTTCTTACCCTCCAGCAGGTCAACTTCTGCCCCACTTAGTGTCGTCTGCAAACTTACTGAGGAGTCATTTGATTGCCTTGTTCAGTCTGTTGATAGAGATGTTATACAGGGCTGGCCCCAGTACTGAGTCCTGTACTGCACCACTTGTCACCGGACACCAAATGGACATAACTCCATTCACCACAATTTTCTAGGCCAGGCCATTCAGCCAGTTCTTTACCAAGGAAAGAGGACATCTCTCTTAAGTCATGAGCTGCCATGACCCGGAGTCCTAGATTGTGCTGTTGTTAAGGATATTTCTGCAGTGTATCAACTGCAGTAGTGATACACTATATGTAGTATTCTGTAGTGTAAATAAATTCATTTTTTTAAAAATAGTTTAACAAAATGTTAATCATAACATCATGCTTGGTGACACACTGTGTCCAGCCATAGGTGATGAAGAGTTTATTTGTCCTAAACTGTGTGAGAGACAGAGTAAAGCCTTGGTATTTATTTCATATGTGAGAATTTACTTTTTTGTGTAAAATTCTGTAGAATAAGGAAATAATAAATTAAGCATCATAAATAGAAGGACAGAACTGATGCACAGGGTGAGAGATTTGGTGTTGGAGGTTGTTGTGACAGTTAAGGACAAGGGTTGCAGTTGTTCTGTGTGCTGTTTGAGATGTGTTTTCTCTCTCGTTCAGTGGCATCTCCCCATAGAAAAAGGAAATTGAAGAAGGTTGAACTTCAGGTGCCTTGTTCTTAGAATTAAGTATCTTGACCTTTGAATTTTCAAGCCTGTGTTTAAATACAACTCTTTTCAGCTGTATCCTTTAAGATTTGCTTCTCTTGGTTTTTGGGATTTTTTCCCATTAATACCAGTGCGAGTATATTGAAGAGCATTCTGTTGTTAGCATGACAGTTTGGTTGTACTGATTAGGTAAGTAGGTAGGTTTTTGTAGATTCATTGTGTAGTTTCTAAAATGGATGGGGAATGTTTGTTGGGGCTTCAAACTTCTAACAATACAGAGAGACTGAAGCAATGTAGAGAGAAAATTGTGGTATGAACTGACAACATGTAAAACTAAATTGCGCACAGAAATTTTTTACAGTATGGCGTGCTGACCAGATACTTCAGTCTTCCAGTAATGCAGTTCAGTATTGTGATGACAAGCAACAACAGTGAAGGCAGCCAAGTATAAATATGTGTTACCACATTAGAGGTCTAATTATTGTGCCCACAGTCTTCTCACTAGGAGCAGATTTCAAATGCTGACTTGTCCATGAGCCTATTGCGAACATCAGTTATAGTAGTGTGAGTAATGTTTTCATTGGTATAAATGTTTGGATGTTCTCTTGGTGCTTTGTCTACAAATACAGTCAGTATAACATCCATTAACATAAATAAAAGAGTTCAGTCTTCAGTGCTCAAGTGATAGCTTGTCCATTTAGATATGTTGCATTTCCTGTATGTGTGTGCATACCTGTGTGCATCTATATATGTGTAGTTTAATACAGGGAAAAAAGTCTTAAAGTGGAAGGAGTGTGATTTTGGTTTTTTACTTGTAATGAATGTCCTAATCACCATGTCTCTGCTGAGGTACCTGTATTGTTAATTTCACATGTCTAAGTGGCAAAATCATAAGTGAATGCACACTGAATATGCAAACTATGTGTAGAGTAGACTTTGCTGTTAAGCAGTTTTGAGCCAGATTCTCTTCAAATCCCAGGTCCCATCAAAGCAGAAAGAGCAGAATTATGTTTAAAATTGAAAATGTGATCTTTTTCAGATGTGCCTATACCTGAACACCTTGTCTTGATTTCCCCACTTCACACTTGCCCTGGCATTATTTTAAGGAGGTTAATTTCAGCACATTTTATGACATTTAAAGTAATTTCCTTACTGTAATGAATACATTTTAATGGTACATGTGCAAAATTTTAAGTGTTTCAGCTTTCTGTATAGGAAAATGAGTTCTCTTTCTATATCTGTAATTCTGTAATTTAAAATTTATCTTCTGTTACATAGGAAAGAAGGGATCAGGACTCTGTGGAGGCCCAGAGATAGCTTTTAACACCGTCACCTGTATAACACTTCATATTGTGTAAGGTGGTGCAGATGTTAAAACATGGACACTTTACCTCAGATCTTAGTAGGCATTTTGGAGATTGGCTGATAGAAATTATCAATGGAAAATATTTTTTATAAGTCTTTTTGGATACCTATACTGTTTGTTGCATAACTCTTTCAATTTTCAGTTTTAAGAAAGCTTGAAATGTTTGCTATTATAGTACATACTAATTGCAGGGAACAGCTGCAGAAATAACACAATTTTTTTCATTTTCTATCACACATACCGCTGACAAAGTTGAGTTGAAAACTGAGACCATAAATTGTAATTTTAAGGTAAAATAAGTATTCTTCCAGCAATTGGATTTTTTAAAATAGAGAGGTATAGCTGAGGTTTCTTCCCATATTGATGTTTGGTTGATGTTTTTGGATTGAGAGTTAAAGATTCTCATTCAGAAGAAGTACGATGATGTGATACAAAAATAAATACTTGCTAACATCTTTGAGAGTTTGGAGCATTTAAAGTGCTTTGATTCATTCCTTCAAAAAATGATTGCAAAACATTTTCATATTTCAAAGGATTGTTTGCATGCAGCAAGTACTGCAAGCAGTTGGAAATACTAATTAAATTTAATATGAAGAATTTTGAGATGGCTGTGTGCTGCCTTGGTTCTTAAACCTGCTTCACTGTTAGAAAAGGAGGTGCTACAGTTGTGATGTATGGATTTCACAATCCATTTTGTATGAGCAGTAGAGCTTGAAAATTAGAAACATGTAGTCTTATTAAAATATTTTCCTTCTTTTTTTTAATGCTATTGAGTCCTGCAGTGCTAAATATGATGCTAATATTTCTACTTTTTTCAAATGCCTTTATGTGTTTCAAATTCATGTGCAGCAAAGTAATAGTCCAGTGTTTGGAATGAAAATTTGGTATCTAATAATCAAATTCTTAGGACTGTTGCAAGTACTTACTGTGTGAAACTACAGTTCAGATAGTAGCTGTATCTTAATGTTGCTTTTTGTATATACTAAACATTCAGTGAGATATGCATTTCAGACAAGTAACTGATATGGACAAAATACTGGAAAAAACCCAAAGTGTCAATCTGATGTAGAATATGCAACAAATCAAATATTCAGCTTATTGATAGTGTTTTAAGTAAAGCAAGTCTTCATTGGACTGTCCTGTATGTCATTGTTTCTTTTGTAGTAGGAGCCCAGAACTGTACACAGTATTCTAGATGCTATCTCCTAGGACTTTTGCAAGAATTCTCTCATTTTGGCCTTTCTTTCAGTCACCTGTTTTTTTTGAAACAGTTCTGTAAGATAGCTATGTGATTTGCCATTGCATGCTTCAGATCTTCACAGATAAACTTTGCATGAAGGATTCAGTCAGTTCTGATTGCTGAAGAACAAATTGGCTTTTGTGCCCACTGTCAGTAAATGATTAATCCTGTTAGCCAGAAGTGAATTATAGATGACCAGAAAGATTACTGCGGCATGTTCTTAGTACAGTTGTTACAGCTATAATTGATACATACCGTGTAATTGATACATACCATCGTGTAATTGATACATACCATCATAGCATTGAAAGACAAAAAAAAAAGAGATGAACTTGCGTCTTCTTTTTTACATTACGTCTGGTAATGTTGCTCTTGTTTTCCAATTTGTGTTCCTTTTACTAAATATTGTGTAAACTTCTGTTGTTCCACTGTCAGAAGGGCTCTTTAATTCACAAAAATTACAAAGAAACCTGATATATATATATATATATAAAAAGCTGCTACAGAAGATTTTGTACCAGCAACCTGACATGGCTATTGAACACTGGTTTCCATTTTAAAGTGTAGTGGCTAGTTTCCTTCTTACCACATAATCATGTTTCAAAAGCAAGTTAAAGAAAATATTGTAGGCTTCTTTTCAGAATGATGTGCCTTGCTAAACACTATTCTGTCCAAATTTATATACTTTCTTCATAAATCAACAGAAATGTCACCAGGAGCATGAGGTTTTTTGATTGCCCTTTTTTTTTTTTAAGATTTTGCTGTGGCTATAAGAAACAGTGTCATGCTTAGTGTTTTTTGTTCTCTGTGGAATTTTCATCCCAAGTGCTAGTTACAGATTCATTTTCTTAATTCTTGTCAGTGTGAGAATAAAGACAAAAAATTAAGAAAATGTTTGTGAAGTGCAGAAAGAAATGATCTTCCTTTTTGAATACTCAGATGTATCTAGTGTTCAGTGGGGAACTGTAGATACAGGGATACTTCATATCTCAAGGGTACCTCTTGAAGTACCCTGAAGTCCTATATGAGTTGCACTTTGCTTCTTTCACAGAAAAAAGGCTTCAAAAAGACTTTTGTTTAGCATTACATGAAAATCAACTGCAGAATCACAGTGGCTGAAGTTGGAAGGGACTTCTGGAGGTCATCAGGTCATTCAGCTCTTCTACTGAAAGAAGGCTAGGTAGAGCTGAGTGCCGAGGACCATGGCTTTTGAGATAATCCAGGGAGAGAGGCTCCACAGCCTCCATGAAACCTGTTCTGGAGCTCAATTACTCTCCAGAGTCAAGTTACTCTGTTCAGATGGAGCCTGCTGTGTCTCACTGATGAGATAGCCCTGAGCCTTCTCTTTTCTAAGCTGATCAGTCAGTCCGAGGCTGTCTCAGCCTTTCTTTACACAAGAGGTGCTCTTCATCATCTCTGTGACCCTTTATTGGACTATCCAGTATGTCAGTGTTTCTCTTGTGGTGGGGAGCCCAGAACTGCGCACAGTACTCCAGATGCTGTCTCCTAGGACTTTTACAAGAATTGCCTCATTTTGACCTTCCTTTCAGTCATCTGCTTTTATTGAAACAGTTTGCAGATTTGGGAAGGTCTGCATTTCTTTGCCAATTTCTTATTTGACCAAATTCGGATTTCCCTTACTGTTCCTTCATCAGGAAGTTCTCTAGCATGTGCCCAATCATATTTTCAGGTTGTGTCCTGGTCACAACTCTGAAACAAAAGCTTGTCTAGAAAAAAATGGCTCTGAATATTACTGATAGTGAGGTTTTTAGGCAAAATTTGAATATTTTTTTTTTTTTTTTAAACATGAAGCATTATTTACTTTCTAAGATTTCTGTCTAGTGGCTGGAGGATGCAGGGTGTGGACATCAGTATTAGAATTTTTATTTTCTCACCATGTACCCATTTGCCTTGACTTCACGACTATTTTATACCAAGATTGTGCTCATCGTCAACAGCTGTAACAGTTTGCAGTTCTTACTAGAGAAGTCACTGTATCTGTTCCAGATGTTCTCTTATTCATGAAAAGTGGTATAATGGTTATGTGAATGGTGGTGAGTTGAAGCAAAGGGTCTGAATCCTGCTTACCCTGCGGAAGATGAACAAGCAATGTTATATGCTCTAATTGGGCTGGCACACAGTTGGCAGGAGGAAAAATATCACTATGTTGGCCAATGCAGCTAAGCCAGCAATATTCTTTGGGCAGATCCAATTATACTAGCAAAAGATTGCTATTCCTGATGTTTATTTTGTCAGCTGAAGTTCCTCTAAAGAGCTTTTGCCAGTGAAAGATGTGTGTCATTACAGTATGATTCTGCTGGCAAATCTTTATACATGTACAGGTCCTTTGTCATGCAGATTTGAGTCCAACTGGATTATCCTTGTTTATTTTGTCTTGAAAAAAACACACCAGTTAGGCTTGGAAGTAGTCCACTTGTTCATAAAATCTGTTACTTTTTGTGACTTGAGGCACAGGACTTTTAATTTATTTGCCCCATCGTTGCTTCTTATAGTAGCTCATTTCTGGCATTTGAAGCCAGAATTTTAAGAATATATGTAAAGGAAATGTCAAACTTCATGGTTCCCAAGAGCTTTTCTTCTTTCAGCTTACAAGTTAGTATGATGCCACTTTTTTCATCCTATTCTTTTTTTTTACCCCTCACTGTTACACAAAATGTAGATGTGGATCCCTCAGGAATAAGGCAGGACAGTGAGCATGTGAAAGCTTTGGCTTTTATGAAAGCTGAGAGTTACCACTGGGACACCAATGCCGATCACATGGGGACGTGATTGGGAGTGATGCTCAAGGAAAAGCAGGGCAGGGAAGGATGATACAACCTGTGCATATTAGCACATAATGTATATGCAGTGTCCTGTTTTGCTTGTTAGAGAGCTGGCTGATGAGTGCAGGTGCTGCTGTCTGGATTCCAAGATCTGCAGCTGGCATCTGTCATATGTATTGGTGCTAAAGTACATACAGATGGGGATGTGTGAACTATCCTGGGTTATCATGGAAAGAAGATAAAATATCCTTTGGACTTTACATACCTGGATGGGAGAGACAAACTTTCCTTGTTTACCATAACAAATTCTTCTCATCCCCTACACCAACCCTTTGATTTTCATTAAATATTCTTGTTTAGAGAGGAGAGGGTGAAGGGCTGTTGTTTATTCCCATATTCTTAGTTTTTACTGTTTTCAGAAGTAATCTTTATTTCACTCTTCCTGGACTGACAGAGTGGTTACAGTTGTGCTCTGTATTGTTTGTGAAAGGGTTTTGTGATATGTAAGGGGATGTGGAAGGAGAGACCATCAGCTCGTGTAAATTGTGTCTGGTCAAGGAATGTTTGAGTGCAATAAGGGGATAAAAAGAAAAGGAGTAATAAATGGGAACATTTTAAGGCACAAACCTGTTGAACCAGAAGATGAGGGATGCAGATAAAAGGATGAAACCTGATCTATCACTAATTGAAGAGGGTATTGGGAATGTAGCTGCGTTTAATTCAGTGAGATTATTTGATTGTAGACCTCATCACATGGCATTATAAGAGAAAGGACGAAGCCATAAACAAGATATGGAGAGACACACAAACCTGCCAGGCAAACTTCATGGAGACAAAGACAAGAAATGAAACCTGGTCTGTCTCAGTAACTGATGAGCTATCAGAAATGTGCACACAAACAAGGATTCTGTGACTGATAAGGATGCAAATGTGAGAGTCTAGGATGTTGGGGCAGGTCAGTGAGTCTGTGCCATCTGAGAATGGATCTGGAAGGGGTGGGAGTTGTAAAAGGGACAAATTGGGGCCAGACAGAAAAAGGGCTGTTGCAGGTAAACTGTGGCCAGTCGTTATGCTTATTTGGCTGAGCCCTGTGCCTGATCTCTGCAGTCTGTCCTGTTTTATTAGATCTTTTCGTAACTGCCTCTCTATGTAATTTCACTTTCTATATCGTGTGTGTAAGTGCTGCAGGGGCTAGGTGAGACCAGCTTGAGTAGAAACTAGGCCAACAGCTGGAGTCTCACTGGAGATGTTGGCAGTGAGACCAACCAGGTTTGCAGTGCCAGTGGTAGAAGTGAATGAGGCTCTTGGTGGCAGGTGAATTATTTTTTGGGTTTCCTACAGAATTTCTATCTATAGTGCCAGCTACAGGGGAGTTGTGTGAGCTTGTAAACACTACATTGTAATGCCACACCAAAGTTAAACTTCTGCAGGTGCTGCTTTATGTGGGAGAGATGGAAGAAGACAGTTATGCTTATAAAACCATCTGGCCTGCAATGGCTCCATCTGTCACATAAGGGATTTCCCTTGCTTTGGTTTTAGGGCTGTGGGGCACAGCTCTTCCAGAGCTTACTTGACCTAGGCCAGAAAATGTACTTACGATTAGTTTGCTCTTGGATTATGAACAAGCCACTGCATTTGGATATAACTGTCTGTTCAGCCTAAGAACTTACTGTTATTGTAGGTACAGTCAGACTAACAGAAATGTTAAGCTGTAATTCAAATTACAGTTGTTAGAATTGTTGGAGCAGGTTATTCAGGATATGCAGAATACTCAGTTTACTAGCCCATTAGGTGCCTATAGTTAAATTTGAAAATGCTTATAAATTTTGATGTTTACCAGCTTGTATTGATGCCTTGAAAAGACTGACCTAGAACAGAGGCTAGACAGAGTTAAAAAATAAAGTAGGTATGTATTAAAAGTCCTTAAAGGATACACCTTGGGCATTGTAAGATTCTGGCCAGGGCTACACCCAAGATGAACCCAAAATGGTCACAAAATGGACGACCGGTTACAAGGTCCCACACTTCCTTAAGTTTTGGTCCTTTTGCATATTGGAGTTAATTGTCCAACTTCAGATTATGAAGTCCCATTCTTCTCGTTTCTTCAGTTCACTGTTGTTTATGCTCTTGGGCCTGAAACTTGTAACGGTTGTCCTTAGCTAGAAAAGGTCTCAAGCTAGAAAAGGAATTGTTTTGTATACTACTCTGTGAAGAGAGCTTATTAATACTTGATATGAAACGCAGAACTACACACCTAGGCGGCACAGAATCTGAAAAATATGAATGTAAAACTTAAGGCTCCAGTGTCATTGGGAAAAATAATTTCCTTTTCAGTATTCTCTCATGAAGAGTAAACATGCAGTTGATGATTCCTGGTCAGCTTGTGTAGGGTTTTATAGGGCGTACCCATCAAATTGTCCTTATGTCAAGCCTTCTATGGGCTATGCAGGAGAATACTCCTGAAGTATTTGTTTACTTTTGAAATACAGGTCTTTTGTCGGCTATAGGATAGATGTAGTTTATTCTCTGAATTTGAGGTGGGGGGATATGGAGTAGTTTCTCGTGTTGCTCAGGACCATTAAGTGGAAATATATAGGGAGTTGGAGAGGAAAATGATTTTCAGATATTTGCAATAATTGCTTTGGTAATAATTCCCTTCTGTGATGGCTAATAATTAGTGTGTGGCTGCAATATTTATAATTTTACTGGAAAAGGACAGTGAAAAAAAAACCAAAACTCAAGGAGTGTTGTGTTGGTGAAAATACCTTGATTTTCCCAAATAAAATGGAAGAGCTTTCAGATAAAACATTACTGCAAGAAACATATACAGAAATAGAGCAAACACTTCTAAAGGGTGTTTTACAAACAGGCATACTCTGTATTCACCTTTATTACCATTAGTTATGAGAGTTTATGGGGTACACTGATGAGAATGAGACAACTATACTGTGTATGTCAGTGAAATGATAACTTTTGGTAATGTCAGTGAAATGCCGACTTTTAGGAACGAGATTGTAGGTTTTAGTGGCCTGACATATGCTGCTTCTTTTACTAGTAACAATCTGATAAGTTATCAAAGATAACTTTGTCCTGATACCGGTTCCTTTAAATACAAAGTAATCTGTATTCCTGTTCATCGTGCTCTTTTGGTTCAGTGTTTTTTAAAGAAGGGCAGTGAGTTTATCTTGTTAGTTAAAAGCTAGGTAGAGTGTTCTTGATAACTGCCATCCAGTCTGCTCTTTTTGTATGTTGGACATGAGAAAAATACATAGCATATGGCTGGAAAAAATAGCGGTAGTCCCAGAAAATATTTTGAGTACTAACAAGAAACAGTCAGAGTCATTTGGGATTTGGAGATCTCTTGTCATTGTGGAAAGTATCATATTCCACAAATAAACTACTGAACTTAATGACCAATAATAATGCAGACAGAAAAAACATACTCTTATAAGCTCCTTGTACTTTCCTGCATGCTACTGTTATCTTGATACAATTACCACATGAGGATTGGTTTCTTAATAAAAACTAAGACAAAACACCAAGTCTTCAATTAATTAGGTTTGTATTGGGGTTTTTAGAACATCTGTTTGCAAATTAAGTTGAACTTAGTTTTAGGTTACTTCTTTTTCAGTACAGAAAAAGACACAATTACATCTTAAATCTCTATACATGTAGTTCCAAAACATTGTTTTACCTTTATTTTCTTTCTAATGGGGAACAATTTTGAGTAAAATTACTGTTGCTTACTACAGAGGGCAAAGTTACTACAGAGTTTGAAATACCTGTAAGAGTTAGTAATCTGGATTGATGATGAAGGCAAACTACTTAGCAGTTTACATCTCCACAATCTTTGAAGTGGTGCACTCCTGATGCAAAAGGAAAAAATAATAATAGAAGAACTGTTTTTGCAAAATAGACTGCTTTCTATGGGGCAGGGTATATTAGTGTTAATGCTTGGGATGGGTGTCACATGTAAATGAGGGCAGTAGCAATGGGAGATCCCCAGCCAAAGGCACGTATGGATTGTATTAGGACAGGAGTGGTTATTGTGTTCTTTCAAGGCTTTGTTTTCTGCCAGCTTCACTAAATCCACTTATTTCCTTCTTCCATTTGACATTTTCTTTTGCACTCACAAAATCCCAGCATACCTAATTTACCAGCATTTTTATGACCTGTCTTTCTCTTTGAATAGGCTTAGTCATCATGGTGTAAAAAGTTGGGCCACAAATAATCGTTCTCTGACTCTTGTGGCATAGTTCCTTTAAGATTTGTCCTTTGGCAGTGTTCTCTGAAATCTAATAAAATACGTGTTTTTCACAGAAGCTGTGCTCTCAAGGCACTTACTAGATATCTCTTCCAGGTTTTTTTTTTTTTTTTGGGTTGAGCTTTTCAGGGGAAGCAGTCTTCTGGAAGAGTCACCCTTTTGACCTATTTTTCTTTAACAAATTGAAGTGCAGTTGGTTAAGGAGTTCAAAAGAGATTGAGCAACAAGCAGATGCGTGCATTATCAGGCTGATTCTCTAAGGAAGCTGACAGTTTTAGATAAGATACAGTAGGGGAAAACTACAATCTCTGTTAAAGTATTTGAAGACAAGAGACTGAAAAGCTCTAAAATTTTGTTAAAAATGGCCACAAGTCAAAGAGAGGAAAATCACCTTTTTTCTCTTGAACACCCGAACAAAACTTCTAGTTCTTAAAAGGAATGTTCTTGCACTGGAAGGAATGCTGGGGTACAAACTATATGTTGATGGAAACCTACCAAGAAGCAAATGAATACAGTTCAGAAAATAAAATGCCCCTGTAAAGTTAAGAGCGAGGAGAGGTCCATAGTTCAGTCTACAGTTAAGTCTGAAGTGAGACCTCTAACAGTCTAGGGGAAGGGGGCAGTTCTGGAACTGCAACAAAGCCATTGCAGACAAGTTGTTTTCTCTGCTTCAGCTATCTGCAATTACATGCAAATGTAGTTGAAATATTGCAGTGATGGACTGAAATGGAAGTGGTGGAGTGACTGGACAAGCTGGAGGGCTGCTAAATACTACAAGTTTGCTTGCACTAGGAATTCTGTCAGAGAAGTTAATGTGATGCTTGAACTCAAGGATAGTTCCAGTGGTAGTTCATGTGGTTTTAGTTTTTTGTTCAGTTGCTGATCTCTGAAGTATGATATGTAATTTTCTGCATTTTCAGTTGTTGTGTCTATTAACAGCATGATGTGTTTCAATTTTGGCAGAATAGTGGAGTGGAGGGGAGGGATTTATTGCATTTTCTGCCGGCTTCCTAGGCACTGGTGGGAGCTTCTGAGAAGAATGACAGCTCTATTAAATTGTTTCAGAACATGGACACACGGTGAAAATTGTGTTCATAACCAAGTGGAAAAACATTGCTTGAAGGTGAATGACCTTCACGTCACTGGCACTGGAAATTTCAGGCACTGTGTTGGCCTTGTGGAGTTTTAATGAACTGGAGATTAATGATATTTTAATTAACTGGAGATTGATGATATTTTTTTTCTTATTATTATGTGTGTGAATGGTTATAATTCCATGAATAGCTGGAAGGATGAACCATCTCTGTGCTGAGTTAGCAGAATTAAAATAGGCTGCAGTACAGATCAAATGTCTGATTAGCTGGGTATAGATAGGAAGGAGGTCCAGTGCAGAGAGCGAGCTCTGTGTGGCAGCTCCTTACTGACTAGTACAGACTCCGTTGCTGTGAAGACTGTGTTTATACATCTTCCCATGCTTCAGTAGCCTGTAAGTGCTAAGGCAGGAGGAATGTAAAATAGGTGATGCCTTATTTTTTTCATGTTACTCTTTTCTGATAGAGTTCTGGTTTTGGATGGATGTTGGAATTTAATATTTTAGTGCTGCTAAAGTATAATTTAAGTAGTAATTTTTCTAGGGTTAGGGAACCATAAAAAAATCTGTGTTTATAAATATAATATAAAGGTGAATACTTTCAGTTGCTAAATTTTATGGTGTCTTCAATCTTCAGTAAGTCACTCTTATTGCTAGATGCAAAGCAGTACTGAAGTATGGATTGCAATTCACTCATGTGGAGGTTGTTTTTGTTTTTGTTTTGGTTTGGTTTTCTTTGCACTGACATAGAGTGAAGACAGTCCTAGTCCCAAGCGACAACGCCTTTCCCATTCAGTCTTTGACTACACAGCAGCATCACCAGCCCCATCACCACCAATGCGACCATGGGAGATGACATCAAATAGGCAGCCTCCTTTGGCTCGACCCAGCCAACACCACTTCTCAGGGGAACGATGCAACACACCTGCACGAAACAGGAGGAGGTAAGCAAACTGGGTTGCTTGGGAAACAAGTTCTTATTCTTTCCAATTTTAGCTCAAGGAAAGTGTGTTTTGGGTGGCACTGACTAGATTACACACGGTAAACATGTTAACATTTCCTTTGAGCTGTAAGATAATGCAGGTGTGACTAAAAGGTGCTGGAAGTATTTCAGGCTTGTGATTTATGTCACAAAAAAAAAGTCAGCTTGAGGAAAAGAGTGCTCCAAACATGTTTTATTATGAACGTAATTCTCTATTACTCGGCACTCAGGCAAAAAGCATGTAGAAAAGTGCGAGGAAAAATCTTTCTCATCAGGGTACTTTTAAAGGTCTTAAGAATTACTCATGTAATACCATCATGTTAATTACAGTCACAATTATTTTTGTCCTTAAAACCAATCAAAATAAAGATGCGAAACACCAGCTGGGGAGATGAGAAGATTAGCATAGTGTCAAATGTTTGCTAAGGTGAGTGATTCACATGTAGTAGTAATCAGATTTTCATGTTGGTTTTAGCTTGTGGCTCATTAACTTCTCAAAGCAGAGATTTTGGAATAAGTTCTAGTGGTCATGGAAGAGAGAAATTGGAACTGGGGCCTGGATGGATGATACTCTAGCAAAACATAAACTCACAGATTTTTTTACTATTCTAGTTAAACAAATTATGCAGAACAGAAGCTTTCATTGCCTCACATTCTGCCTCAAAAATATTGAGTCATTTTATGCAAGTTAAAAAACACTGTATCTGTTTGCTTCTAAGAAATGTTTTAGCTTGGTTTGTACTAAAAAAAAAAGTGTCTGTCCTTTTTCATTAATATGAAATTTAGGCTTAAAATATATTTAGCTAGTTTTCTTCAGATTCCACAAATCAAATTTGTCAACAGCGATCAGCCAGTAGTTTTGAAGCAAGAGAGCTTAGAGCATGCTCTTTTTTTATCTTTGCTTCAACTTCATGAATTTGAAAGCCTTCAGTCAGTGGCATGTAAAATATGCAGCTCTCAATGCAGCTTGTCAGACTTAGGAAAGAGGTTAAATTGTGAACTTGAAAGGGTTGTTGCGTAGACAGAAGATCAGACCTTTCATATAGTTTGGTACAAGGATGCTCTGTTAGGGGCATTTGGCCCACAAAATGATCTTGACCTGAAATGTTTTGAACTGAGATGCCTAGATTATATGCATTCAGTCATTTTTGTTTGGTGTCCAGTCAGCTTACACAGATTTCTTTGCAGTGTTCATTAACATCCGCAGAATTAAACAACATGCTTAACTAACTATCTAGCTAGCTGTCTAGCTAAATGCTAGATAACAGAATCTAGGCAGTTTGGATAGACTGTGGGATGGAGGATAAGAAAGGAAATGTGTAAGGGCTGAATGTGCATGGGACAAGTGTCTTGACATTCAGATGCAGTCAAGTGCTAATGAAGTAGTCATTTGTGGCTTTTTTGCAAGTAAGCCACTTGTAGAGAGGGAGGCACCTCATTGCAAAGCCATCTTCAGTCTGACAAGAGCTATTAGGTTGGCTGCAGCTTTATGAACACAAACATTACTCTTTCTAGAGCCAGCTTGCCTGCTCCTGGGTAATAACACAAGTTTTTGCTCTAATCAGAGACACTTGAGTGTTCCAGTTCTTGAATGTTTCCCTGCACTTGAGTCAGGGCATTTTTTGGCTTGCTTTTTTAGCGAATGCAACTTGGGTGCAGTGTTGCATTTGAGCTAGCTTCAGGTCAGTTCCGCAATAGCATTGCACCTAGTTTCTTCTAGAACCAGGGTTTTCAGGGAGAGCAATACATAGATGTTTCTTGTTTTTGCAGGAGTCTTTCTGAGTCTTAGGAGTGCTCTGGAGTCATACCAGAACTAGTAGGCATTCTCACAGATCAAAAGCTTGAGTCCTTAACATCATTATGAGTGCATCTGTTATTAATGCTTTAGGTGAGATTGTGCCTATGCTTTTGAAGCAAATTTTTTGTTTTCCATGCTTTGTTTTCTCTTCTCATTGCAGAATGGTTTCAGAATTCACCAGGCTTTCAGGTTAAGATAAGCTGAAAGGTGCACTCCAGCTGCAAATGGTCATTGAGCTCAAGGAAACAGGCTAGGGCAAGTGCAGGCAAAATCTTTGCAGTGTGTCTAGTGTGGACATCACTGCCCCAGTGTCATCAGGATTAACTCCTTCATCCTACCAGTTGACTCCTGTTGGTCAGGAAAGTCTGTCTTGAGTATTTTTATTACCTGGATTGATTTTTTTTTTTTTTAAATACCTGCTTTACTATTTTGACCTTGCCTCTTGGTATCAGTGATTTTGTACAGTGCCTAACACAGGAGTGCCCTGATTTGTTGTGGTTTTTTATTCTGATTCATTGTAAGCAAACAAATAGTGCATTAATAAAGATAGCCTTCTGTTGTGAGTTTGCAGAAAGATTATTTCTGTCTAGATACTTATATAGTACAGATAAATTATGAATGTAAAAGCATAATGCATGCCTATGTGAAACAGAGAAGGCCATTCCAATTTATCTTTATCAGTCATTGTGAAATGGGGGGATCTGTACCATTGCTGTGCCTTACTTTTCATCTGTGCTTCCTTTCCTCCTTGTCTTAAATGTAATTCTGATCTAAAGGGATTCAAGATTGTCTTACTGCAAAGAAATCACCCTTGTTAGAAATACTAAGATCTGCACATACTAACTCTGCAGTTATGGATACCTTTTGATGGCTGTTCTTACCTGAGGGTAGGAATTCCTGCAATTTTTTCACCATTTTCATCCTGTCTCTTTGTTTTAACCTGGCATTTACCATGTTTATACTGTGCATGTAGTAACAGAGGATTTTTTTTGTGGCTGTTTTTAAAGACTTCAAGCACGAATTCATTACTGAAGTTCAATAATAGTTTAGACCCAATTATTCTAAAGTGATTTCCAATAATTTAGTCGCTAATAAAGCTGTGTATCCAGATGTTCTGAATTTTGCTGACTGAAAGGATAATATATTTATAATTCTGCACAGGAAAAAAAATCCAGCTTTGCTTTTTTTCCAGAGAATGATACTTATTCATTCATTTTAAAAGACACCCCAGAAGTTTTGCCAGCCTTTGTTGGTTTTTTCATAATTCTGGGTTCATGGAAAAGTAAACCAGCCTTTTAACAGCCTCTTTAAGACAGAGGCAAGACTAGTTTTATGAGAACTACCTTGTCTAAGAAGCCACCTTGTCTAAGTGCTGGTGGCAATTAAGAGAATTTCTGTTCTTCTGAAGCACTGGTCTGTCTTTGTAACTTTCCTCTATTTTTGGAGCTTTTCCAAAGAAAAATCCTCACACAGGTATTTTTATGTTAAAATATTCAGACCATTTCTGTTTCATAGCAGGAAATAGCAAATTTAAAACAACTGAGTACTCCAAACTAGAACATCTTCTGCATTACTAGTTCCATGGTTAGACATTATATATGCCAGTTTTACCTAAGGAGAATGTAGCAGTTGTATCGTATTAGTAATAAAGCAATACAGAATGCAGCAAAAACTTCAGGAAAGAAAACTGAATTTAAAATACATTAGTAAGAACTAAAATTTAGGTTATCAGTGGTTAGAAGAAAACACAAGTTGTATGTTCTGCCATGGTAATTTATAAAAATAAAGGCGGCTATGCATTTTTAAATTTGTTTGGGTTTTTCTTTGCTGTGTTACAGCCTGGCCTTATGCCTTCTGTCTGACCTGTTGAGAATTAACATTTGTTTCAGTTGTAAGAGAGGCAATAGTCAAAAAATCTCTGTGAGGTAGGGTAGAAAAATAGTGGCTTGAGACATTGTATCATATGCTCACAGTTGCATCTGGGTAGCTGGTGATGTGGTCTCGCTTTCCCTGAGTATGTCTGTTTCACGCAGCACAAAAGTGGGACTCAGCCTGGGAAGTATCTGGGATTTGCCAACAGGTTGTAGGTTTATATGATTTTTATTTGGTAATAGCAGAAGTTCTTTTTCATGCAGTATTGGAGAGGACATGTTCTAATAATGAACCCAGATCCTTTTTGTCTCTTCTCTGCAGTTTAGGTCCTTTAGCCTGTTTCATAAATGGGAAACCATTTCACCCCATGTAGCTTCAAACTATGCTGTTGCTTCTAGGACCTGTAACTTGTGTGTGTTGTGGAGATTGGAAGGCATGTGCTGAAAGTACTGCGAGATCATTTTGTGCTCTCAGTGCTTTCCCCTTCCAAATAAATGAGAAGTGACTTGTTCAAAACTTCTCATAGTGAGTTTATCACATCTGTGTGCATCATTTTCTGAGTGCTGAACCTGAGCCAGTGGTCTCTGATTTTTAGAAGTTTTGGCTCAAAATAGTTGCAGCTCTACTCAGAACTTGCACACAATTATGTAAGAATACATAATCAAATCCTACACCCATAGATCAGTTGCTCAGACAGGTATATGCTCTGGTCTAAGTCTATCTACAGAAGTTCTTCACTCTGGGAAAGAAACAATACCACAATCATAATTTCCTGAGATCTCCTGGAGAGAATTTTAGAATGCCCTCAGTTATGAAGTGAGCATATGAGAGCTGAAAAATTAATTTGTTTCTTCAAAGAAGTCTCCTTTGTCTGCTGTCACTAAGCAAGCAATCATTCTGTGGTGTGGTTGAAACAAAGACCCTGGGGAAATCTGTGATCATTTAGTGAAGGATTTTTACCTAGATAGAATAAAGGCATGGGAATATTGTGAAGATTGCTGTCTAAACTTTTGAGCACTACTGTGGCAATCCAAGTGTCATTTTTTTAACAAGGTAATATTTACATAGGGGTTCTTCTCTTGGTTTCCCTAACAGCATTAAGTTATGCTCTGTTAAGCATTTCCATGCTGAAAAAAGTGTCATTTATAAGGATTCTAGCAGTTCTGTCAGTAAAAAATTTTATCCCAATCTAATAAACTTCTAGTAAAATTTTCCAGTTTAAAAAGTTCCTTGATATTTGATTCTCTTGAGGTTTTAGTTATTAAGAAGCATTTGTGTCATTTATATAACCTCTAATTTTTTTAATGCATTTCCAGTCCTCCTGTTCGACGTCAGAGAACAAGGAGAGATCGCTTGTCTAGACATAATTCTATTAGCCAGGATGAAAACTATCACCATCTCTCCTATGGACAGCAGCAAGCAATAGAAGAGCCTCGAGCCTTTCGCCCACCGAATGTATCTCCTCGTATGTTGCACCCAGCTGCTCACCCACCGCAGCAGAATGCAGTGATGGTTGACATTCATGATCAGGTAAAATTTTTAGAGCACAATCAGATGGCTGTTCAAGAGGTGGTATTTGGTTTTGGGGGGGGGTTTTCCCACCATCTTCAAGATCTCTCTTCTCACCAGATCATCTCATCTCATAGTTGACAATAGAAGTCATAGAGCACTAATTTTCATTTGACTTCTTACAGAGTGGTTTTGTTGAATATTATGTGTATGAAGCATTGTAGTAGACAGTAAAAAAAACCCCAGAAAGTTCACACTTTTAATAAAGAAGATTGATACTTAACAATTCATAATTAACAATTTTTTGGTGCATGAATTGGCATATTTCTCTCTGTCTCGAACCATTGAAATGCAGTTATTTTGCTTTTTTAATTAGTTTCTTGCAATAAAGATGCAATATGATACTTAATAATTTTGTATTCTGTTTCATATGAAATACTTCACCTTATCTTAGGAGTTAGTAAATAGTTAAAATGTATTATTTAGAGGTAGAATTCACAATACCTATAGTTGGTTGTCTGCCTAGCAGCAGAACTCACAATAGTTTTGTTGCATTAAATTAATCCTCCAAGTCTAGTCAACTCTTCCTTAAATTATATGAAAAAATTATATATGAGTTGGTCTAGAAAGTAAATAATTCCTCTCTGTGACAGCACTTTGTATAGAATTCTGTAACTGAGGACCTGTAAAAGAAGTTTTGGGCCTCTTACTACAAGAAGGACATTGCGTTGATGGAACATGTCCTTGGAAGAGCAGTGGAACTGGTGAAGGGTCTGGAGCACATATCATATGAGGAGCGGCTGAGGGAGCTCGGTGTGTTTAGCCTGGAGAAAAGGAGGCTCTGGGAAGACCTTACCAATCTCTAAAATTACCTGAAAGGAGGTTGTAACCTGGTGGGCATTGGTTTCCCAAGTAACAAGTGACAGGACAGGAAGAAATTGCACAAGGGTAGTGTAGATTGGATATTATGAAAAATTATTGAAAGGGTTGTCAAGTGTTGGAACTGGCTTCCCAGGGAAATGGTGGAGATACCTGGAGGTATTTAAAAGACACATAGGTGTGGCAATTACAGACATGATTTAGGGGTAGCAGTGCTGGGTTAACGGTTGGACTTGATGAACTTAGTGGTCTTTTCCAGCCTAAATGGTTCTGTGATCCTGTTGAGGTAACCTTTGTTGTCTACTAAATTAACAGGCCACAGCACAAGTGCACTCCTTGCTACATAGCCATGAATAGACTGCAGATGTCCACATTGGAAGCTGCACAATGCACAGAATGCAGCTGTAACATCTGTGCTTAAAAGCTGGTTTGCATTCAGTGCAGATGCATAGCATTGCTGTGTCATACTATGTGTGCAGAGCGGTTCTCAGCAGGGAAGTATTTGATTTGGGACCAAGTAAAAGGATGGAAGCCAATGCCATTTTAGCAGACTCACAAACGTACATTTTTAACAGTTCTTCTCCTGGAGATCCGATAGTGCTCTTGCTTTATGTTGTAAGCTCATGACAAGTCTGGCTGAACAGGTTTCCATCCCATTGCCAAATACTGTCTGTGATCAGATGTCAGTATTTCCAGACTGACTGAGGTCTTCTATGGTGCTACTTTCCAGTTCAGGGGCATGAACATTTTGAGTTTTTTATTATTATTATGAGCAGCAAACGTTCCAGGATCACATATAGCATTGCACTTATGCCCAGCTTTTTGCAACAGAGCCAGAACTGGTTCAAGTTCAGTGTCTTTCCTGAGCCTGGTTTCTGTCATTATTGATGTTTGAAATTTTAACTTGTGTTCAGTGATCTGTGTTCTGTTTTGGTCTCTTTATCTGGCTGTACACTACCAGTTTGATAGTTTAGCTCTCTACTCATTCTCACCTTCATGAGGAGCTGTTCCTGTTCTGTTTTAAATAAGAAGGTTCTGTTTTGGCTGATCATGAAGGAAGAGAGAGCTTTGAGATTAACTTTCAGTTAATCTGTGCTGCCTGACTTTGAAGCCTTCTCAATTTTATTAGAGCATGAAAGTGTTAAAAGGTCGTTCAGTGTTAAAAAATCCAGCAAAACCAACAATAAAATTTCAAACAAACAAACATCCCATGTGGTTTCTAGGTCCAGAATACCTTTGGATCTTGGTTTGATGATTAAATTTTAGGGATTGCCACTAGTTAGAAAATTACGTTATGTGGTTTCCTAATATGAATCTGGACAGTTAGGGTCTGCTGCCTCTTAGTCACGTTAACTTTTCTTTTTCAGCTTTCTAGTTAGCTGTTCTGTTACTTAAGTTAGGAATTTAGCTTAAATGCTGGCCTGAAAATGAATCAAGAGAGTGGTCTCTTAGGAGGAAAGAAAATCTGGAAAATTGTTTTGTTGTTTAAAGATACAAGTCTCTTGAATTAATACTGAATCAGTACCTTCAGAACTGAGAAAATTCTTGAGCTACTTGTAGATTAGCTTTTTATGTGGGAGTTGCCACCTTCTTATTTCATAAGAGGGTTAAATTCATAATTAACCTGGGGAAGAGAAGGGAGGATAGGCAGACTTAATAGTCTGATGTGCTTCTGAGTGACTAAGGTACCACTGAAGTTTTAACATGTTAAGCTAAGAGATCCCTCTTGCCCAGAAATTCTGATGAATAAATAACATTCCATTGATTAAAACATTTTAATGAACAGAAATTACAACCGTGTACTTCCTATTATTTTTCTGATCTGTAAGTAAAAGCTTGTTATCTTACTGTGCTGTACAACAGTGTTAAGACTTTGCAGTAAGTTATTAAATACAATTTCTTTTTCTTTTGCTGCAGATCCATCAGGGCACAGTTCCTGTTTCATACACAGTGACAACTGTGGCTCCACATGGGATACCACTTTGCACCGGCCAGCACATTCCAGCCTGCAGCACGCAGCAGGTCCCAGGGTGCTCAGTGGTTGTCAGTGGCCAGCACCTTCCAGTTTGCAGTGTGCCTCCCCCAGTAAGTGGGTCTCTCCAACTACACCAGCTTCAATCTATTTTTCTAGTACAAATCTAAAATGTCATACACAGTACTATATACAGCATCTAATGAACATTTTTGATGTTGGTATAATGTTGGTCTCTGCCAGCAGTGCGTAGCTTTGCTTTTTCCTGTGGTGCATTCTGTGACATGAATAAGCCTTTGTGGCACTGAAACAACCTTGAAAAACCCCTTGGTATGACCCATCTATTTCTTTAGGCTGCCCATTGAAGAGTAAGGGTAATTTGTGTTCATCGTTTGTGTTTATCATGCCCAGGTGCCATTTATCCCCATGAAGGCAACAAGGTCTGCAGCATGGTGCTGGCTAGTCTGGAGTATTTGTGAGAATTCCTTACCTGTCAAATTGGTGAAAATCTGTTATATAAGCTGGTGTGTATCCCTGAGGCAGCATGAGAGACAGACTTTTTCTTCTGTGTAGTGGTGGAGGTAGTGGAACAAAGCAATCTCAGAATAAGTACCCAGAGACTGGAGCAATACTTACATAGTAAATTCAGCAAGGAAAAAAGCAACATGTCTAAGAAGCAACAGAGAAAAATCTGAAACTGTATTGGCGTTTAAGGAAAACCATCCAACGCATACTAATAATCTTTCCCTTTGCTTTGAATTCATAAAATGTGTAATAATAAATGTGCAGTTAATAAAATGTGCAATTCATCAAATGTTTTGTAATTCAACAATGCAGTTGTCCTTTTAATGCATACAGGAGTAAAGCTCTGGCTTTTGTTTTGAATGTACAACAGTTTTATCAAGTGTATTGGGAGAATAGATCCAGTACAAGTGAATATAAACAGGTTTCTGTAGCATCAGCAGGCAGACTTCATGCTTTCTTCTGTTAAAACATAAAATTGAGGAATAGTTTTAAGTTAAGAGGGTACTCCAGAGGTTGTCTGGTGGTCACCTGCTGCAGTACCAACTTTCAAGTATGGAGATTTCACAATGCCTTTAAGTTTCTGCTTCAGCATTTGACTGTCCTTGTGATGAAAAATTTCCTCTATATGTCTGTTTGAGTTTTCTTTGTTGCATCTTGGTCCCATTGGTCTTGTGCTCTTTCACTTTGCTTCTTGAGGAAGACTTGGATTCTTCCTGTCCACTTTTAGAAATAGTTGGACACAGGGGTAAGGTATTTGCTTAGTTTTATTTTTTTAAAGAAAAAGTCTAGTTCTGCTACCTCTTCTGTGCAGTTTCCTCCAAGTTACTGGTCATCATGACTTTCACGCAAGGCCTGGTCATCATGTTGTCATTGTCTGTGTTTGGCACTGGGACGCCCAAAATTTGGCCCAGGACTTGAGATAAATGTCACAGTTTCTGAATGGAGGGGCAGAATCACTTCACTGGTTTCACCAGTTGCTTTCTTAGCCATGCAGCCCATCATGCCATAGGCCTTTTTAGCTGTACACTGTGGAGTACACTATGTGTACATGTCCAACACAACCCCATTTTTTTTTCTGCAAATTTGACTGCAAACAGTTCATCTCAGAGTTTCCTGATCTATGGAGTTAATCTTTTCCAGTGCCAGATTTCACATTTGCCTTTGAACTTTAAATAGTTTCTGTTGGCCAATTTCTTCAGCCTATTATAATACATCTCAAGGAAGCACCTGCCCTCCAGCATGTCACCTTGCTCACCAGCTTCATCTGTGAACTCCCCAGTTTCCTTTTGTTATTTTCACAAGGTTTTTCTCTCTTTCTGCATGTGTAACTATGAAGTAAACAAATGATATTTATTAAATACCTTCATCAGTTTTAAAAGTTCTGTGAAGACCAAGATGGCATCCAGAGGGACATGGACAAGCTTGAGAAATGGGCCCACGTGAAATCTTGCGAGGTGTAACTAGACCAAACACAAAGTGTTGTACCTGGGTTGTACCAACGCAGGCTGGGGATGAGCAGATGGGGAGCAGCCCTGTGAGAAGGCCTTGGGGGTGCTGGTGGGTGAGAGGCTGGACATGACCCAGCCATGGGCACTCCCAGCCCAGAAAGCCAGACGTGTCCTGGGCTGCATCCAAAGCAGCGTGGGCAGCAGGGGAGGGAGGGGATTCTGCCCCTCTGCTCTGCTCTGGTGAGAGCCCACCTGGAACCCTGCATCCAGCTCTGGGGGCCCAGCACAGGAGGGACATGAAGCTGTTGGAGTGAGTCCTGAGGAGGGACACCAAGATGATCAGAGGGATGGAGCACGTCTCCTGTAATGAAAGGCTGAGAGAATTTGGCTTATTCAGCCTGGAAAGAGAAGGCTTTGAGTACCTTAATTCTAATACTTGGAAGGGAGCCTACAAGAATAGTGGACTGAGACTTTTTACAAGGTCATGCAGTGACAGGACAAGATGGGGAATGGCTTTAAACTGAAAAAGAGTAGGTTTAAATTAGATATTAGGAAAAAAAATTCTTTACTGTGAGGGTGGTGAGGCACTGGAACAGGTTGGCCAGAAAAGTTACGGATGCCACATCCCTGAAAGAGTTCAAGGCTAGGTTGGCTGAAGCTCTGAGCAACATGGTTTAGTGAAAGGGACCACAAGGTGTCCCTGCCCATGGCAGGGGGTTTGGAACAAAATGATCTTTTAAGGTGCCTTCCAGTCCAGGTCATTCTATGTTATGTCTAGACTGAACATTTTTTAAGGCTTGAATGAATAAACAGAAGATTTTTATGTATTATTACTTTATTTTTTATTACTTTTATGCTTGACCTTTTTTTAAAGCTTGAATGAATAAACAGATAATTTTCATTTCTTTCTGCTTGTAAGTTAGTGTCGCCTCATTTGCTCTAACTTAAAAAAGTGACATGGGCATAGCACAAATCAAACATTTCCAAACATGTATAGGAGCTATGGTAATCTTTACCATGTAGAATCCTATTTCAGTGTTTCCCAAAGAATCCCATGTTTTGAAGAAGACTGAAATGTTCTGCCTGCAAGTTTATCTTCATCTATTTCAGAGGACAGTTTTCAATTTAGTAAAATACAATAAAAATGTATTATAACCATAGAATTACTTGTTTATGATATTTGTTTTTTAGAAAAATGATGTAACTGAGGGAAAAGAATAGTCAGTGTTTAAAGTAAATATGGTAGTTGGATCAAATTAATCTACTAGTATTTTTGTGCATTTGGAGGTTTATGTTTGGTCATGATCATGGCAAATTGAGACTATAGTTTCACCTCCACTATTGAAATCTAATTTTAAATTAATTCCTCTTACCATTTTATGCTGTTATAGTCAATATGTAAACATATGCTGTGTGATTTTTTTTACTAATAAAAAAAAATATAGCAGAACTGGGTAATCTTTCTTTTCAAGATTTGATAATTAGTATCTTAATTAAATGCTCTTGTAATTGTTAAAAGTGTAAAAGAAGTGCCTGACATTCTCATAATGGATCAAAGTGCAACAAAAAAGAGATTGCAGGTTCATTGCTTCTCCATATATACAGGTGGAAGTAAAACTGAGCAATGCCACAGAGTACATTACTGTTCACTTGCAGTGCTTTCATCACATCATTTATTGTTCAAACATTAGTGCCAAAAGTTGCTTTTGTGTCAGGTATTTAAAGGAGTAGAGAAAAAAGAGCTATTTCCTGTAGTATCTTTTGCTAGGGAGCTGCTTTTAGAGCATAGGACTCGCCCAGAAAGTGCAAAACCAAGCAGACTGTATGAATTATTCATAGTACATGAGGCAACAGAGGTCTTTAGGCACAGTCTGACAGCTGAGTCCCTCACCTGCATCTAGAGCTTATAGTGCTTGCAAAACCATTGCTTTGGCATGTTGTTTTGATGATGGTATGTGGGAAAAATAAAATTAACTAAGATAACTGTATCTGTTCATCATTTAGGAGCCTGTCTAGTCCTGGAGTGTTGAAAATCCAGTCTCCTGGTGACCTCATAGCACTTAGCAGATGTCATACTATGCTACTTCCTAGAGCGTGTTCTGTAGTAATCACTGTTCCTTGTATATTTGAATGAGTTATTATTTATGTGTATTTTGGAGGCTTTTTCAACAAGGCTAAAGAACTGGTCTGTTACAATTTTATCTTTCCATAATAAATACATAGAATATGGAACATTGTGTAGGGAATGTTTGTGCTACAAAAATGTATTGTTTTCATTTTATTTCAGATGCTTCAGGCGTGCTCAGTCCAGCACCTACCTGTACCATATGCAGCATTTCCACCCCTCATTTCTAGTGACCCATTCCTTTTGCATCCTCCTCATATCTCTACACACCATCCTCCTCACTTACCTCCTCCAGGACAATTTGTTCCTTTCCAAGCACAACAGTCACGGTCGGTAAGTAATGCTTCTTACCCCACTCTCAGTAGAACTGGTGGGCTGGATGGGCACATAGTTCTGCTACCTGACTGAGGAAACAAGGATTTCCTTTCAAATTGTAACTGCTTGGTATGAAGATGAAAAAAAAAAAATACTTCTGAAGTCCAGTGTTTCACTTTAGATTCCGTCATTGCCTGTGCTGTTTGTCCATACACTTTTACCTCTCTCAGAAAGATTGGTATTTCCTTCACCATCAGGTATTTCTTTCCCAGGAAGCAGAATAGAATGCAGAGGAGGTTGTGTAAGCATAGTAGGCATCTCAGAGAAAAGCTTAGCAGAGAAAAAAGCTAAGCAGAAAAAAGCAACAGAGTGTTGCTTTTATTATATATTTCTCTTGTATTACTTATTGATTAATTTTTAAATATCCTTTTCCTAGGACATTTTCTTTACACTTATGAAAGCTACTTATACTGCTTAAGCAGATTTGACTTAGTGAAATGGACTTTGCAAACATGGGAAAATGTGAGGCTGTTTTGGATTTAGGGGGAAATGAGGTTTACAGTTCTAGCCTGCCACTCTTTCTATGTGTTATCTGAGTGCTTATCCATTTGTTTGCCCCGGTGAGTAGAAGATGCAGATATTTCAGTAACACAGAAATAAGATACAGCTTTATTATTGCAAACACTGCTGAGACTCCTTCATGCCATGTCTCTGGTGTGGATAGGATTGTAATCACTTCATTACAGTGATGAGAGAACAGTTTCCATAATCCTAACAAAGTGTTTTTTTGTGGTAGAAATCTTTGCAAGACTTAGCTTTAGAAAATTTATGGACTCCGGTTTTACCTTGAGTTGCTTACTTAGGTTTTTAACTAGGCTTGCCTGTCTGCTGTCAGCTCTGCCAAAAACCTTGCATCGTAGTGGTTTAAGAATATCTTGTTCTGTATAATAGGAAAACAGTATATTCCTTTGATTCCACAAGGTGGCTTTCTTAGCTGAATTTCTTGAAATGGTGGAATTCAGTGTCAGTAACAGAGTGGTGTATTTGTGAAATAATGAGAATTCCTGGTTTCTTGGGCACTTTGGAACCTGACTGATGTAATAGATTTGACTAGCAACAAAACCAATCTGGAATCTCGTGCTTCTGAAACCTCAGGACCTCATGCTTGTTAGGACTGCTTGCATGACCCTCCTAGGAAAGCATCTGCTTGCTTTCTGGATTTCATTATCAGTTTCATCTACTGGAACCACCATGATTCCCCTCCACTTTTCAGTTTTTCTGGCACAATTTCAGTTCTTGTCTATGGTTGTTCATTTTTTTCTCTCGCATAGTTATACAGTGAGAGCAGCCTGGCAAGAAGGAGAACAAATGTTTGTCCTGAAAAATGCAAGATACAGGAAATTACAGCCACCTCTGTATTTGCTAGATCGCATAAATTCCTGGTCTATAAGCATGGCTAGCTGGAAAAGGTGAATTTATATCAAATGTGTAGTGTTGTCTTTGCTTTTTTGGGTAGTGTTAATGACCTACAAATTGCTCACAGAGTTACTATAAAACTGATCACGGCAGCACAGAATATACAGCTGGGACTGCAGTTCTTTATTGGGGAAAAAAATTTCATCTCTGTTATCGCAACAAAGACTATCTCTGATTTTTTTGTAGCCACTTCAAAGGATAGAAAATGATGTAGAATTGCTTGGAGAACATCTTCCTGTAGGAGGTTTTACATACCCTCCCTCAGCCCATCCACCAACGTTGCCTCCCTCAGCTCCTCTTCAATTCTTAGCCCATGATCCATTACACCAGGAGGTGTCATTTGGGGTAGTAAGTATTGTTTTCTATGCTACATTCTCTTTCATACTGCATTGGCATTCTTGATCTTTATTCTGTAGTACATTTTGTTGAAAAGTCACACTTTTGCAATCATATTCCATTATTGGAATAGCTGCATATTGTGGTATTTTCTTCAAGCCTAAGTTAATCAAATTAAGGGTAATTTAATGACACCAGCAAATTATTTCCAGTAACATTATCTGCAGAGTGCAGCAGCATTTGCTTAGAAAACTTTTCATGTTGTCAGATAGTCCAGGACTTTATTAGTACAGTTCAGAAAAATTGTTGTCACTTTCAGTTAATTCTTCATCTTATGTTGCGTTTCCACAGCTCAGAAAAGCCAGAATGCTTTAAAAACAGTTCTCTTTAAGCAGTTGTGGAGTGCTTCCTTAATTTAGACCACACCAAATATCATAAAGATAGCCATGTTATAAAGTTTGATTTTACTCAGCTTTCAGGGGATCGACAGGCAGTTCAACTGCAGCAGCACAAAATGAAATGAAAAGTGGTGCAGGATAAAGTCTGTGTTGAATTTTGTTGAATCATGTGCTTCTGTGGTGTGTCCAGTGATGCTGCTTCTAGGATCTTTGTCTTGTGCTAAATCTGTAATTATACTAGTCCTGAGATGCGTCACGGTTTTGTTGTTGTTGTTGTGGTTGTTTTGTGCAGGTCACTTCTTTAAAAAAACAAAATACCTCCTATCCTGCATGTGTGATGCTGGGAGAAATAGCTAGGTCCCAAGTTTAGATGCTGAAGTTTTTTATTGTTTGACATGTACATCAAGTTGTCAGTGGTTTTAGGGGCATATTGTTACTTAAATTTTAAATAATAATTAAATTTTAGGCCCTGCAGCTGCGGAATATAAAGATACCTTGTCTTCAATTATTCTTCTTGAAATCACAGAACCTAGTCAAATGGTTGCTTGCAGTTTTCATAAAGGTTCAAGTAAATGTCCACCATTTCAAAAGTATGAGCTTACTCCTTATCTAAAGCTTAAGATGAACTTACTCCTTGTCTAAAGGTGTAGAAACTTTCAATGAAATTTTCAGGCACTGTGAGACACTGGAGCCCAGGACACTTGCTTGTATTTTATTCAGTATGCTTGTTAGGTGAATTAGTCTAATCATACATGTTTTGCTTGGCGTCAGACTTCTTCATTTTTAAGTTTGGTTGTTAAAGTAGATAGGGAACATAACAACCATCTTTTGCAGATCGTAGCATTTGTCCTCTCTGATGCTTCAGCTCTGTGTTGTTTATTGCTAATTAGTAGAATAGAGACATTACAAGTAACCATGTGGCCTTTTATAAAGTAATCCTAAATCTTTACAAAGCTTTATTTACATTAACATTAGAATGGAATAGTTGTATCTCTGATTCTTTTTAATTCAGTGAACACAACAGTTTCTAATTTTGTTTTTGGATTGCAGAATTCACAAAGCAGTAAAATTAATATTTCATATGTCTAGTTTGAGACTTAAACCAAAAGGAACCTGGGTCTTTTGCATTGTTCTTATGTTCATATGTTCATATTCATATGTTAATTTTGTGTATGACCATGGCTACCTAATTAAAATGTTTCTATTGTAAAATTAGGGGATTTTAGTTTAGTAATTGGGGGTGTTGGGCTCTTGTGCTTTCAAATTTCAAACATGTAAGAAGAAAAATGTGTTAGTAAAGGCTTAGAGTGTTCTTTGTTTCAAAAAAATAAGTCTTAAGGCCCTCAAATATGAATTTAATAGGGATACATGAATTTTGTAGAAAATTCAAAAACATTAGTTGGAGAAAATACAAAAACATTTTAGTAAAAGATGACCAAAAGCTCCCTGATTTATCCATGGAATGAATGCATTGAAACTTTGGGCTTGAGTGTCTCTCTGTGTGTGATCTAGCTGCAGAAATTGTACTGGTTAAACCTTCTACATACACCTGAAAAGCTTCAAGCCTTTAAGCCTAAATATAAGTATATACCACTGCTTAAAAGAGGCTCTTAAAGAGATTTTTTTTTTAATTCTCATTTTAAAGAGTTTTTTAAGGACTTCTTTACTCAACTGCTTAGGCACAGGCCTGCATAATAGCACCTGAGCCTTTTATATTTACAAGAGGTTCAGCAATTCATGTCCTGTTTCCCAAACTATACTGACTGTAGATTAAACACACAAGAACTTGTGTGTATTTCTATTGTATATTACCACTTTTGCACATGAATTGGTATGATTGTATATTATAGATGGGAATAGTAATTTAAAATTGAGGCTGAGATTGTGTTGGATTTTAGCAGAGGCTGAATTTTTAAACAATGCTTTATTGAAAGTGGATTTAATTATTTCATTATTGATTAAGAATAGAAAATGTTGAATCATGGGCTCACAGACTGGATAAGGGTGGAAGGGAGGTCATCTGTTTAAGCTGGACCACCTAAAACTGGGTGTCCAGGACTATGTCCAGCCAGCTTTTGAGTATCTCTAGGAAGGGAGACTCCACCATCTCCTTAGGCGACCTGTGCCAGTGGTCAGTCACCCTCAGACTAAAGTGTTTCCCGATGTTCAGACAGAGCCTCCTGTGTTTCAGTCTGTGCCCTATGTCTCTGGTCCTGCCACTGGGCACCACTGAAAAGAGCCTGGCTCCATCTTCTTTGCACCCTCCCTTGAGGTATTTATATACATTGATAGTATTACCCCCCCCCACAGCCCTCTCTGTTTCAGCCTTTTTGCACATGTGAGATGCTCCAGTCCCATCTTGGTGACCCTTTGTTGGACTCTCTCCAGTATGTCCATGTCTGTCTTGTGCTGGGGAGCCCAGAACTGGACACAAGTTCCAGTTCCACAAGTTTCAGTTGAAGCTTATTTTCTTCTTTCTTGCAGCCTTACCCACCTTTTATGCCTCGAAGACTCACAGGGCGCAGCAGATACCGATCACAGCAGCCAATACCACCACACCCTTACCATCCCAGCCTATTACCTTATGTGCTGTAAGTGAAAAGTACATTTGCTTCCATGTAGGCTATTAAGAAGTCAGAAAGCATCTTGGCACTTTTTATGGTTGGACTCTACCAGAGACCAGGCATATTTCACCTGTCTCAGAGGAAAACTTCCATTTCTGTGTAAATTTATCAGCCTATTTTTAATAACCAACACTGCTGAGCAAGGAAAAATGCAAGTGAACAGTTTTTGTCTGGTGTAATTTTGTAGGTATTGTGAGGCACAGCAGCCTCTTGTTTCCGAACTCTTAGTAAAATCTTCAACAGATTTTAAGTCATAGTTCTGTGATACTCTTACAGAGGCATAGTTACACTGCAGGATCAAGTTGTAGGAGTCTTCACTTACAACATAAATTAATTTGGTTTGGTTCTTAATTATAAAACGCAAGAGCAGGGACTTCTGTGATATGTTACTCTTTATTGGCTGAAGTGCTGCTCTATCACAGCTGTCACATTTCTGTTCTGCCTCTGATTAGCTGTTTCTGGAAAAGATGTGGGACAGTTAACATTTAGGAATTATCTAAGGAATTTAGGAATTTAGGAATTATCTATGTTATGGGAATTTTAGGAATTCCCATTTAGGAATTATCTATGTTATGGTAGACTCTCTGGAAGAGAGTTTGGGTCTATGACATGAGATGTATTAGTCTTCTGTGTTCTGCATTAGAAGTAAGAATTAAATGTTTGGAAAACAAAGATTAAGTTTCTGGTGGCAAAGGTGACATTGACAAGGAAATAACCAAGCACTGACACCAGATCTGCAGATTCTCTGTGTGCAACATCAGATGTGTCATTAAAATGGCACCAGAAATCCGATTCAGCGAAGTTGTCCAACTTTTCGTCTTGCAGTCTGAGGGTAGTGGTATAGCTTCTTGCCTGTTCATTGAGAACATGATGTGGCACAGTAATTCCTGATTCTACTATATTATTACTTTGAATTTGTGATTTCCATGTCTGTGGATGAAGTTTTGACCCATTGTATTACCTTGGAGGGGGTAAAAACACTTACTGAATATACAACCAGAAAAACATCTCACTGATCTCTCAGTCTGAAGGGATTCTGCTTTTACCAACATCACAGTACATGAAAAAGTGAATTTGTGCTTGTCCGGTAGCAAATCCTGTCTATCTTCACTGTATGTTTCAGGCTTGCAGAAGACTTTTATGTTGGAGATCTAAATGGACTTAGTATTCCTCTTTGATGGTCTTTTATCCACTTAAGGAAATAAAACATATTTAAAGCCAGAATGTCAATTTTTTTGTCAGTTTTAGGTCTCCATAGTCTGTGATAATTAAGAAATTAGTTTCTGTAATAACGCTGAGCTTGGTTAAAAGTATCAAGTGAAGTGCATGTGCAGTTAAAAAGTCAGCACTCCCAATATCAGAAAGTAGCAGAAAAAGCATTTTCCTATGACTCTTTCACTTCAAATGTCTGTTCTTGACTTCAAACATAACATTTTTGCCAGTTCTGAGAACATGTTGATTTGAGAGGCATCAGAAAGGTTACTTTACCTCTGCCAGATGTTTCTGTGCTTTCCTTCAGCAAGATGCTGAACCTTATCCTTGTTTGCTCTCGTGGTAGATCAATGCTCCCAGTGCCACCGGCAGTTGGACCAGCTTTCAGCTTTGAGTTGGATGTGGAAGATGGAGAGGTAGAAAACTATGAGGTTGGTGTGTGAACTACAACTACTTTTAAAGAACAGATGTTAGCTCAAGCAATAGAGAAAATTTTATTATATTTTGCTTTTAATCCTGGTTTTGCTTTTCAAATAAATGTAGTGACTGTGAAGACAGAATCCAAAACTGGTCCTTTCAGATTTTTTTGTAGTACTGAATATTAGAAATGTTTAGCTTTCTTTCTTGTCTATTGCTCTTTCCCAGAATTCACCTTTCCAGGCTAGTAATCTTTAAATTGTTCAATTTTTATGTTCTCCATGCTACTCTTCTCCTTTCAAAATTTAATTGATTTTATATACCAAACAGAAGTGAAGCACTTTCAAAAGAAAAGGGTAAGTTACTGGTTTTATGAGTAACTTTCAGAATAGTTTTAATATCATAGGATTAATTAATCTAAATGTAATGTTTATTAAATTGCCTTACTGCCTTTTCTTCTTGCCCTCTGGAGGGGATGGTAATTCACATCTAGAGATGCAGAACCCTCTTAAATATCCTAGATAATGATGGGGCTGTTCCAACTGTTGTTTCTTTGCTGGTTCTGAAGCTAATGGATTCCATTTGATTTCTCTTGAGTTAGTCATCATTAACCCTGACTTTTGCATCTCTTTGCCTGTGCTCTTGTTTAGATATCTGTGTAGTTGCACATCTTCAGTGTAACAATGAGTGCTTCTGTAATAACTTCTGTGGTGGTTCAGAAGCAGCAATGTCTTCTGGGAATTTGGGCCCTAGGTTCAGTAGTGTAAAAAATCAATACTGTTTGCAGCTTTCGTAGGATCTTTTCTCTGCATTGATTGTCTGTCACACTGATGTTGTTTCCTAGGCCCCTCATAAGGAGTGTGAGTTAGATACGTAACAGATTGCAAATTGTGTACATGAAAGGGTTTTAATCGCAATTGTTTGCTTACAGAAAATTAAGTTAAAAGGTAGCAGCCAAAAAAGCGCCAAAAGTTTGATGATATGTAGTTGTTTTCCAGATTGAAAATAAAATCTCCATATTTTAATTCAACTAGCCCAAGACATGGAGTGGAAATCATAAACTGTCTCATTAAATTTATGATTTCTCATAAGACCAAATTCACATATTCTTATGAAGGAAATTATTTGACAATTCCTTTCTGGTTACCAGCACTGGTATTCACCTCACCCTGTTAATTTCATAGTAGGGTGAGGTGATCCCTCAGAAGCTAATTATTTGTTGAGCTGTGCATGCAGTCACAGGACTAATTTGAAATTGGGACCTTGGGACGTGGGTTTTGAAATCCCAGAGATAATATCTTACATAATTACAAAGATGGTTAAGCTCTGAAAGACTTTCCAAGGAGCTTGTGTGTGAGAACTAAGGTTCTAAACATTTCTTGATCGAAGGAGCTGGCGTAGTGAGATATGATGGTAGTGCCCAACACTAATGGAACCAGAGCCTTTTTGATCAGTGACTTTTTAAATGTCTAGTTTCCATGTTTTGCAGGCACTGCTGAATTTGGCAGAACGTCTGGGAGAAGCCAAACCACGGGGATTAACAAAAGCAGACATTGAGCAGCTTCCATCCTACAGGTTCAATCCAAACAATCACCAGTCAGAGCAGACATTGTAAGTATATTGGTCTCTTTCAAGGATCCATAATTTAGATGGCTTGATTTTCATTTTTTTAACATGCAGTCACAGCTAGGTCAGAAGAGCAAGAATACTTGATTTGTGATGTGAAAGCACAGTAAATAAAAAACCAACAAAACACCCATAGACCCCCACAGTCAATTCTCAGTTTCCACTGTGAGATCACTGTAGGTACTGAAGGAGTAAAATAGTTACTGTGTTGCAATCCTACCTGTAAGGTTTTGTATGGAATTGCATATTTGTTGTTCTTACATAGCAGATACATTTGAACTTCATTGTCTTTTTTAGATGTGTGGTGTGCATGTGTGATTTTGAGTCAAGGCAGCTACTTAGAGTCTTACCCTGTAACCACGAGTTCCATGCCAAGTGTGTTGATAAATGGCTGAAGGTAAGAAAAAGTAATCCTATCTTATCCCATCCTAGATGAAATTGATTATGCAATTTTGTAGGAGAGGGTGGGGATATCTTGCTGTTAGGCTTCATTTCATCTTGTTTCATGTTTCTGATACTTAGAAGTGCTAGCAGAATGGAAGCACTGCCTAGATATTATATTATTCTAATAATTGATGAAGACTGTTTCTTCATAATATTTGGCACAATGGAAAATGAATATGAATACAGTTGTTTTCATTGACAGCTCTTACTGTGTTTTCCATTTGCTTAAAACAATAACTGTGCATTTGAGTAATATACAACATTAAAGAAGACTTGAGAAAAAGTAAATAATATAGGAGGTATGATACAGAGTTTGATGATGATGGTGGCTTCAATTGTTTTACATAGCTTGCTTAGCAAGAATGAATACCAACACATTTCCTTCCCCACTTTGCTGTTAATGTTGGTTTCTAGGGCAAAAAAAGTAGGTTACATATGTACGTTTATGTTTAAGCATATACATAGAAATGTAATATATTCAAATAGAGACTACAGTTTTACAAAATAATTCGCTCATCCAAGAAGATTTGAGCAAAAAAGAAAGGCTCAAGAGTCAGGACTGCCAGTAAGAGCATTGATTAAATAGCAGCTGTGCAGAAGGTGAGAAGAACAAGAAATACAAGTGCATTATGCCAGACATTTCTACAGACTGCATTGAGCCAGATCTACTGCCTGCAAGATAGATTGATTCCCATCTTGCCTCAGTTTTTTGACTATTTTATTCTATTCAGCTTTAATCCATTTAGTCTGTTGTGTGGGACATTGGAAACTGCAGTGATCCTATGTTGATATGGTCCCTGGAAAATTACAGATGGTATTAGTTGTTTTGGAAAAAGAAATAAACCCCCCTTGCCTTTATGGCATCATATCTTAGGCAAGTGCTAAAATATGCAGTGCAGAGAATGAAAAAAATCAAGTGAATATTGACAGTATTTTTTTGCTAAGAAGGTAGGAAGAATAATGAGAAGGATTTGAAAAAATGGGGTGTCAAATTGCCCTTTGGGTACAGTACCATGTAGTAGTCTAAGTCTAAAGCTCCTACAAAATCTAGTGTAACTGTTTGTAATGCTAATAATTTTTGGTAGAAATAGTCCAAAAGTATCTGAATTCACATACATGCTCAAGAATCAGCAGGAGTAATCTAAACACCTGATTGTTTTATTGTCATACTAGGAAGCCACATGTACACAATCCACGTAATATTATCAGTTTTTCTCTGCTAGACGTATGCAGTTTTATTGACTTACTACAAATTAGGAGTATAATCTGTATGTATCAAAGTGGTGTTCTTCAGTGTCTCCCTTCTCTCTTCAAGCAACATCCATACTACATGTGTCAATCTTTCATTGCATGAAACTCTCTAAGTCAGTTGTGGTGTGGACAGTGAGTATCCAGGGATAGTATACTCTCCACCTGATAGAAAGAAAGAAAAAAATAAAAAAAAGTAATTTGACATAGCCTGTGAGATAGTGGATGCTGTAGGTTTATTATGTGGATTTTTTTAAAGACAGTTCTTTCCAGGCAAAAAAAAATATATATATATACCCCTGATTCATAGAACCCCTGATCTGCAGATTTCTGGAAGTTAGAGGAACATGTCAGGAAAGTATCATGCGTGTTTGTCTTTTTCTTAATGCTGTTTTCTTACCTGACGTCCCACTCAGGAGTCAGACAAGCATGTTGAGTTAATATCTTTTGGACTCGGTGTGTTACTTTAGAAGTTAAGATTTAGTCCTCTCAATTTCTAATGAACTGGCAATAGAATTTGGAACTGCAAAGTGAAAAAAACCAGATTTAGTTAAGTCTCTTTTCATAATCGTAGTGTACTGTTCGAGCAGTGAAATAGTTTTGCTGATGTTCCTGTCCCATCTTAGAATCTGCATTTTGTAACATATCTTCACCTGTTGTATTTTCTAAAAATTGTCTTTAGAATTAGGTGCAAGATATGCAATCAAAATGTAGAGGGGTGCAGTTAAACCAATGCAAGTAGAACTTGCATTGACATTGTTATTCCAGAGCTGAGTACAAAATAAGATAGACAACGTTAAACCATCCTAGTGTAGGTTCACTAAGACAATACTTTTACACCATGTGGGCTCAGTTACAGTGGTACCAAGATGGTATATGCAAATAAAGACTATTTTGCTTTGGAAGCTGTAATGAATTACCTGTAACACCAGTCTTGTTTTGGTTACTGCTTCTGTCTAAACTTGGTTACAGTTAAGAAGCTAACATCTGGAAGGGATGATAACTGGAAAATATTTTGTGCTTTAGTTTTGCTTCTGTCCATTCGTTTATGGATTTGAGAGCTTTTTTTAATGTATCTTGATTGTATAATTATGTCCACATCTACCTAATTCACATCATCCAGCCAACATCATGTTCATAAATTCTATGAGGGAAAGTTAAAATTGTAGCTTTCAGTACTTGTAATGTTATTATACAAAGTAGACCAAAAAAAATTATCAGTTAGTCACTATGTATTACTGATTTAATGTCATTTCTTTGAAGAGTGTATTTGTTATCTAGGACTATTTCTAGAACTATGGAGTCAAATTAATTTTTTAGTTACAGCACAAAATTAAGTCTCCCTGGAAGAGTGGCAAGTTAAAAGGTCATTATTACAATATTATGTCCCCCTCACTCCTCTTTTGGTGTCAGAGAGTCATATGAAATGCCGGGAGGGGGAAATTCATTTCATGAAAGATACAGGAATGCAACTAAATTTAAAGCAGATGTCATGTATGATCTTGAAAAGTTACTTTAAAGGCAGTGGTTTGGTGCCCATGAGTATTCATTTTATACTGGCACAGTAGGTCTATGTCTGCAATTCCTGTCAGGAAAATACCCCTACTGAATGCTGTTCTGTGGTGCAAGTGATTATTTCTTCAGTACCAACCTAAGCAAATAGCTTTTGATTCATTAGTCCACTGAATGTTTAAGAACATGCCTTTTTATTTTAAACATTGTATTAGCCTGGTTATATTTAGAATTAGGCACCTGAAATGAAATGACTAAGGACATGTTGAAGTATATTTAAGTATATTTTGAAACTGCTAGTGAAAGAGCAAGAAATATAAGTTTAATTGGTACTCCAATCCATGATTTACAAAAATTACAAAGCAATAAAAATTATGGAGAGTGCTAACAGTTGACAGCAGGAAAGTTGACAGGAAAAATACACTGTAACTTTAACTTCCATTACTGAATATTGTTTTTCAATAATAAATAACATAGTACTTTCACTGGATTAGTTATCATTTGGATTTAAAATATTTCACAAAGAATTCTGAATTCTGGCCTACAGAGTCATATTTCTTGATGCTCTTGTATTTTCATTGAAAAATGTGGTTGCCTTAGAACACTTGGAGTACAGTGGTTGGTCCTGCAGTTTTGGTAACTATGAAATAGAAAATTTGTGACAGGGAAGAGCTCTCTTCACTCTTCCCTTTGCAAGGGAAGTATTGACTCATAGATGTTACGTATTTTTCTGGGGCTTTTTCTCATTATTTGCTAAAATGAAATTAGCCAGTATTTGAAAAGGGGAATGAGAAGGCAGAAATACTTTCCTAGTAGCTTAAGGAATATTACTCCTTATCTGTCCTACTTTTTAAGGAAGCTAGAAAACTAAATAGAGTAGAAGTAGAAAAGTAAATGAGTCACAGGACATATTTTCAGTGTGCTTTACCAAAGAGTTAAATCTAGGCCCGCTGGTGCGTGTTACTTGAATACCTGCTTGATCAGGTCATCTTTTCTTTATTTTTTTTTATTCCCCTTCCCCTTTACTAAAAGCCCCCCCTCCTTTTTCCCTGGTTTGCTTTCAGCTTTGACCAAGTCTATATAATGTTTTTCTGTGACGATAACCGAATAAACAAAGTATGGTGTCATTCCTGTTCAGTACAGTTCGTGACAATATGGCATCCACACACAAAATGTTTATTTGAGCCCAAGGTGTCTGAGTTTGTTTTGGTGGTTTTCTCTTCGGCATACAGTACAGGTTATTAGTTGTATCCATCTGACTGCAATATACTATAATTGTGAATCCACATTAATGAAACCACCATCACTTAGCTGGAGCCTTATTTGTTGTCTTGCTTTGGCTATAACAGTAAAAGGCACAATTATTTTTTTGTAAATGTAATTTTGAATTGGCAAACTTACCACACCATTCAAACATAACAAAACAAATTAAGAAAAGGCATAAGTACATTCTGTCTTCTCTTGAATTGCTATTCAGCAGTCACAGATGTCAGTGTCTCATACACATTCCTCTTAACAATGTTTTTGTCAGTCTGGTTAACCCTCTTTTGTTTTTCTGGCTTTACAGGCAAATCGTACCTGCCCGATTTGTAGAGCTGATGCTTCAGAAGTGCATCGTGATTCAGAATGACCAATCTAAGAGCACAAATCTGGTTTGGGTGTTTCTGCTCACGTGTATATATGAACTCTCTATTGAACTTACCTACCCATGTGGCTTCCAGCCTACCCTTTACACAAAAGGGTCAATGGACCTTACTTTGCACTGTGTGACTTAATCAATTATAAAGCTTATAACTAGTCTTCACAGTTACGGGATTGTTATACTAACAAGTGTGATTGGAACTCCAAAGATTTTTTTTTTTTTAGCTTAATTTTGTGTGTGCACTAACATTCCCTGGGTTTTGTGTGATCATTCCAAGTATTGCTGCGAGATTACTGTGGATGTGATCTTTTAGCATGTGCTTTTATATAAAAGAAAAAGGAAAAAAAAAAAAAGTGGTAGCTCCAAACAATATAGCAATCTACCTTATATAGAGCCTTCAGATACTGTGAGTGGGGATGAATGGTGTGAGTGTTTGTTTGCCTGGGAGAGAGTGAGTGAAGTGTGCTTGTGACTGGTGTGCCTGCGTGTTTGAGAACCTATATACCAGCATGTACTGAGAACGTATGTGTGTAGTAATAATTATGCTGCAATGTATAATCTTGTGTGTTATTTAAACAGTACTAGTACTGTACACTGGTTCCTTTCCTTGTGTTTGCAGTTGCACACTGAATGCGATGGGTGCAGCAATTACAGACATTTAGTATTTGTCCCCAACGTACTTAACAGGTGTAAAGACCTTTCTACCTACTACTATTCAAACAGCTGTTATGCTTCCCCTTCACTGGAGGCTTTAAGTGTGTACCACTAAAGAATGCATTGATTCTTCATACATGAGTAACCTTGGGGGTTTTATCACATGTTACAAAGTCTGGATTTTTTAATGGCTGTTTACAAGTTATTTTATCAACGTAGAGTCACAATATCACATTTAGCAATATTAATGTTTTCAATTGCTTATATATCAATATTTTTCTGTTTTCCTTTTAAATTCTTCTAGCTGGGTTTACCAGTTATGTGTTTCTTTCATGAAAGGAAGCAGGAAGTACACTGAGGGTGTCCGGGTCTTGTGGAACAGCTCTTAACTTTTGCCCATTGTACTTGCTAAGGACATCATCTTTTAGCTTATAAACATTGGCTTTAATCACTTTCATTCTTTGTCATCTACAAGGAAGTTGGTATGTAACTAAAATAATTTGTAAAAGGTTACAATTTTATTCCTGCAACTTCATGAATAAAATACATTTTTTAGCATTTTCTCAGAGAAGTAGAATTTTATATTTCTTTCACCCTATCATAAGAGGAGGTAGGTTTTGGTCATAACCTTCAGAATTCAGTTGCCCTGATGCTGCTTCTTTACCTTCCTTATTCCATGATGAGTGTAATAGGAAGGAGGAACTCCTAGGTTTTTGCAATCAGGTTTCCAGAGTGCTCCACTAGAGGAGAAATTTGGAATACTTTCCAGAACAGTGCTGTGAAAAATAAGGGGATAACTTCTATTCAAGTGCTCTGAATAATATTTTATTTGGGCCATTGAAAAAAATGAGCTTTTTTTGTAACATTCACACTGTTAACATCTCTGATGTCTTCTAGCAAAATATTTAGGTCTGCATATACTACAGTTATTAAAAGGATGCACTTTTTGCAAGGAAACTCTTCTCATAAATTCAGTGTCGTTTCTTTGGTTGCAGCAGCAGCACAAGTGGCACAATTACCAGTATTGCTACAGCTTGCTGCCAGTCTCAGCTTTAAGTTTATTCTTTATCATTTCTGATGCTTCTGTATGCTGCTATGCTTTAGTATCAGTTAAAATTTCAAACAGTGTTAGATATTTTCCATGCTGATTTTCCTTTTTGAAGATTTTACAGACCAGTCACAGCTCTTGGTGCAGCTAAATAAAAGCACAATTTTGCCATGTTTCAGATGTTTTTCCCTCTGTTTAGTTATGCCAGTAGTTCTCAAAAACAGTGACTCTTTATGTACCTGTCCTTACTTAGGAACACTAAATAAATAAAAATGCTGTTACTTCCACTTCAAAATACTAGCATTTCCTTTTCCTCTCTTCCAGTGGAATTAAATAGGCTTTTCACAATAGCACCTAGCAGGTTAAATTACATGTAATAAAATTTATTTTTTTAACAAATAAAATCATGTTTAAAAAGCATATGCCACGTATGTCTTACAAAACTTAGCCTCTTTTATATAACTGCAGAAGAAAAAGAATCCATGTACAGATTTAAACATGACTAACATTTCTGTGTTTAGTATTCAGTTCAAAGCATGGAAAGAGGGTACTTTTTCTAAACTTGATGCAAGTGAACAAGACACATACTTCGGAAGCTGAGGGAAAGTAGTTCTCTTTCTGGAACTGGAGAAGAGTCCCTTTTCCCCCACTAAAATTCAGTGAGACAATGGGAGATCTAGAAGATGGAGGGTCTGAGTTGGTAAAATCCTGCAATTAATTGTTGCACTCTTATGGCTCATCTCTTCTGGAATGGTTCTTCGGTTTGCTTGGATGAATGGGGACTTGCTTCCTGTGGTTAGTGTGTACAAAGAGCACACATGCTTATGTTTTGAATCAGCTCAGACAGACTACAACCACATCTTCTGTGGTGGCTGTCAAGGGCAGGGGATTTATGTTCAGCTCTTAACTGCCATGTATTATGCACAGCTGCCGTGGTGCCTGACAGCACCTGAATTAAGCAACACTTCTTTTATGTTCATTGCCTTTCTGCCATCCAATTACTCTTTTTTTCTCCAAAAAAAAACAAAAAAAAGAGAGAAAAAAAATCTAACCTCCAATATGTTTGCTTTATCATATTGGCACTGCTGTGGTTTTTTTGCATAAAGTGTCAATTTAATTTGACATTTTGGTGGATATCAAGGCCTACAGATAATTCCAGTGTCTCATTTTTTGGCTTTCTTTAGAAAAAGAAGTAAGGCCATGTCTTGTATGTCATTTTGTAGAGGCTCTTGAATGTGACTTCACAGCTGTTAACACAATGCATAATATTTGGGATGAGACTTAACAACTGTTTTAATTTTAATTGTAGAAAACAGTTTCAACTGAGTTATCTTTGGGCCTTTGTAAAAGCTGTGGTTTTTTCCTTTGGTACATTGTTACCTCATTTTGCTACTTGTGTTTCAGACTTGCTAATTATTATGAAAGCTTATGGTTTTTGTTGGAATCATATTTTGTTAAGTGTTTTCTTTAAATCATATGCTATTGTATCATTTAACATGTAGTTTAAAATGTATTATAAATATCTGTAACCAAATCATTTGAAGGCTTGATAAATTTTTAACAAAATTTGTACATTTTTTATGAGAGTTACTAGTAATGCTTTACTAGGTAGTGCAATGAATTTTTATTTTTAATCCCTGTGCCCAATTTTGGAGTTGAGAGAGTTGTTCGGTAATAAATGTATGATGTACACTTACACAATTTTGTCCTGTTCTTTCTCTGAGGAGTGTATGGTTTTCTTTTATTACTGGGCGTATTTCTGTGCATGATCATGCAAACTGAAATATTACTTGTGGCGTCAGCCACTTGTGTTGTAGGTGTTTTGCCACTTTTAACTGTAGCACACAACTTTTTCTTTATTCTTATGTGAGAAAGCCTCAGAAACTGATCTGAAATGCTGTACCGTATTTCTGAGAGTGTGAGAATTCAGCATACTCGAAGCCTTGTATTCTAAAGATCTTATTTATTCAGCCAGAAGAAACTTTGCAGGGATGAAGGTGCTTCTTAGGCATATTATTTGCACTGTGAATCAGCTGAAGAGATGTGTTACGCTTTTGCAGTGCTCTAACAGTAGTTAGTGATGCATCCTGAATTATAATGGTTTCATTAGCCAGGGTCACACAAGAAACTGGCAGTAAAACAAAACCAAAAAGAAAGGAAAAAAAAAACAAGGGAGTTGTGTGATTTTGGTTTTAAGATAATGTAAACTAAGTTGATAGATGTAGTTATTTAAGAGGTTTTCATTTACATAGGACATTTAATAGCTGCATCTATAACAGGTGTTCTAGGTACTCAGACATATTTGAAGATTAATTCATGCTTTTGAGAATCCTTATGCAGGTTCACACACATACCTTTTGGATTTGGAGATGTTGGAAAAGAGAAAGGTATCAATCTGTGAGCTCAGATACTTGCAAAGTCACATTTTTTGCACGCGAGTATATTCCAGAGCAGCTTCCAGGATCATCAGTAATTTGGCCATGACCAGTCCTAGCCTGAAGAGCAGAACTGCTCCTCTCCTGATCTGGCCTCTGCTCCCCACCTTTGTGTCACAGCATGTCAGTCTCTTCCTCAGTCTGTGCATTGTCTGTCTTTGCTCACAGTTCTGTGTTACCACTCCTTGAGAGTCTCCAGCATTCTCATTAATTAGATGACAATTTCTGTTGCTAACTTGTAGTAAATTATATCACTGCCACCAGGTAGTGCATCCTGTGTACTCTTTTGTGATTCTTTTTTCCTGTCTTGCTTTCAACTTCTGCCTACAGCCCTAGTTTCTCTATCTCGTGTGTCTGCTGTAACCCCCCTTCTCCCACAGCTCACACTGTGGTGTACACGACCATCTGACTTTCAGATGTGGTATTTCCTTGCAACTGATTCGCCTTGCAAATTCATGATTTGCATGCCCACAGTGCTTATCAGCTGATTCAGGAATGACAGCATGCTTAAGAAAAGGTGTATTCATTTCTTATTTAGTCTTACATGTGCAATAGACAGGCTTGGCTTTTCAGGAGCAGTGGCATTGCTGCAGCTTTTGTCCAGTTCTAGCCTTTGCTAACCTTGGTAGGTGTAGATGTATTTATTTAACAGCATAAGGACCTTCCCTTATCTATGATTCTTTGAGGAACTAGGGGACACTTCCAAATCAACTGCCCTTGTCCTTATAGGGGACTTCAGCTTGCCGGAAATACCTGGGAGCCATCACACAGCTGGTACAACCCAGATCATAACATTCTTAAAAACTTGGGTGACAGCTTTACAGAAGCAAAGATTCCCTCCTTGACCTACTGCTTGTCAACAGAGAGGATCTGATGAGTGGAGATTGGATCTGTCTTGGCCACCGTGACCACAAAGTGGTTAAAATCTTTGTTGATGTGAGGGAAAATCCCAGCAAAACCTCAGCTCTGAACATGAGGATAGCAGACTGCTCAGGGAACTAGTAAGTAAAATCCTCTGGGAAAATGTTCGAGCAGATGCTGAGGTCCATCAGTGCTGGTCACTTTTAGACATCACCTAGAGGCACAGTAACAGGGAATTCCTAAAAGTTGGAAGTCAGGCAGGTGAGGCAGGAGGTCAGCTTGGCTGAGCAGGCATCTTCTCTTGGAAATAAGGCAAAAAATAAGCTATATGCCCAATGGAAGTAAGGTCAGGTAACATGGGGAGAATGCAGAGATGCTGCTTCCCATTGTAGTTAGAAAATTTATGCAGCCAAAGCTCAACTGGAGTGGAAGCTGGCCAGAAACAGGGACAATAAACCAGTCTTTTCAAATATATTAATGGCAAAACACAGTGTTGAAATAACATCAGCCTATTACAAACAGGGGCAGGGGCAAGGCAGAGGTGTTAAAAGCATTCTTTGCCTCTGTATTAAACATGGATGATGGGCCACGGATGATGGACCCCCAAGGGGAATCTCAGTGCCCTGAGCTGGAGGACCATGACTGGGAGAAAGATCAATTTCCTTTTGACCCTGAACTTGTGCAGGATCTTCTCCATCTGGATCCCTGCAAATCTATGGGCCTGATGGGATTCATCCAGGAATCCTCAAAGAGCTGGCTGATATCATCACAAAGCCTCTCTCCATGGTTTTTGAGCAGTATTGGGAATCTGGAGAGGTTCCAGCTGACTGGAAGCTGGTGAATGTTATCTCAGTTTTGAAGAAGGAAAAGAAGGAAGACCCCTAAAACTACAGTGAAGTCTCACTTCACTGCCAGGTAAAATTGTAGAAAAGATTATTCTGGGAGTACTGAAAAACACTTGTAGGACAAGCCAGTCAGCAGTCACAGCCAGCACAGCTTCATGAGGGGAAGGTCCTGCTTGTCCGACCTGATATCCTTCTACAGCTGCATAACCCACCTAGCTGACCAAGGGAAGCCAGGTGATGTAATCTTTTTTCCATACTGTCTCTGTCAGTATCTTTCTGGACAAAACATCCAGCACACACCTGGATAAACACATCATGGGATGGGTGAGCAGCTGGCTCATGGGTCAGGCACAAAGGGTTGCAGTGAATGGGTGACATCAGACTGGTGACCTGTCACTGCTGGTGTTCCACAGGGCTGCATTGTCAGCCCTGTGCTCTTCAACAGCTTCATAAATGACCTGGACACAAGACTGGAAGGGATACTAAGTAAGTTTCCCAACAACACTAAATTGGGAGAAGCTGTCTTCTCCCTCAGAGGCCTTGCAGAGAAACCTGGACAAATGAGAGGGCTGGACAGGCATCACCTGTATGAAATTCAGTGAGGGAGAGTGGCAGATTCTGTGCCTGGGCCATGGCAACCCTCTGTGTGTACAGATGGGAATGAGAGGCTGGAGAGCAGCTCCATGAAAAAGGACCATGGAAAGGGACCTGGGGGTCCTGACTGACAAGTTGAAAGTGAGCCAGCAGTGCCCCGGCAGCCAGGAGGGCCACCCATGTCCTGGGGAGCATCAGGCACAGCATCACAGCCAGGCAAGGGAGGGGATTGTCCTGCTCTGCTCTGCACTGCTCTGCTCTGCACTGGGGCGGCCTCACCTCGACTGCTGGGGGTCAGTTTTGGGTACCACAATATAAAAAAGACATTATGCTTTTGGAGAATGCTCAAAGGATGGCAGTGAAACTGGTGAAGGGTCTGGAGGTGAAGCCATATGAGGAGTAGCTGGAGGTCGCTTGTTCTGTTCAGCCTGCAGGAGACTGATGAGAGACTCATTGAGATTCTCAACATCCTCATAAGTGAAGGAGCAGGCACTGTTCTCTTGGCTCTCGTGACCAGTGACTGGACATGAGGAAATGGGATGAAGCTGAGTCAGGGGAGGTTTAGGTTTCATTATCAGAAAAGGTTCTTCACCCAGAAGGTGGTTGGGCATTGGAACAGGCTCCGCAGGGAAGTGGTCACAGCACCAAGCCTGACAGAGCTCAAGACAAGTTTGGACAATACTCTTGGGCACATGGTGTGATTCATGGGGATGGTGCTGTGCAGGGCCAGGAGTTGGACAGAATGATCCCAATGGATCCTTTCCAACCCAGCATATTCTATGAGTTTGTGAATTACTGCATCCACAAAGCTCTGTGCTTTTTCAAACACACAAATAATCTGTTTGTGAGCCATCAGTTCGGAAATGCCTATTTTGCGTAACACAGTCTCACACGCTGGCCTTTGCTGTGGATTGCACTGTGCCACTGAACACATCACTGTGTCTCAAAGTGCGGTTTCCAGTTGTGAAAGAACTCTGATACCATCAGACTTCTAGTACCTAGAACAAAACTCAGCAAATCCTCATTTTGAAATGGACATCTTGGAAAGGCTCATCCTGGCACCACTAGAAGAGTCTAAAGCTAAAAGTTCTGCAGATGCCCAAGCCAGCACATTCCTCCATGATAAATGTCCTAGGAGATACCCCACCAAGTTCCTCTGTCTCACTGTTTCTTCACATAGATTTCTGTGTGCAGGAGAATAATTTTCACCACACCATGTTTGCTAGGGTTTGGAGAATATTCATTTTTTTTTGAGAGGCAGTTAAGGGGAGAATATGGAGAGAGAAGTTATAAGAAGCAATTCACAGCTCATTTGAGTACTAGGAGCTTGGGCTATCGTATAGTCTTATTTAAAAACTGAAAATAAATCTGTGAGTTCAACAAGAGAAATGAGAAGGAACTGTACTCAAAACAAGGAATGAAAATCTTTTTTTCATGTGCAACAGACTAGTAATGAAATTAGGTACATAGACCATAATGTTTATATGGTCTACCATCTTAAAAAAAAATCCTTAGCAAGTAGCTGTGATAGTGTTGCATAGTAATTAGGAACTATTTCTGTAAAAATTCATGAAACAATCATGCTAATTGAAAGAAGTAATTATGCATGCATACTGGTGCTGCTGAAACATGTTTTTGCAATATCTGAAATATTGGTTCTCTCAGCTTGCTCTTGCTCTGCAATTTACTAACCTTCTGTTGATCAGGGACTATATCCCTCCTGTGTACAGAGGTTATTACTATTCTGTTGCAACATACACTTGCTTTCTACCCAGATCTAGTCCAACATGCAGGGCCAGGAGCACTTTGGGCCTGTATGATTTCATTTTGGTTGGCCTTATGGCATTTTGCTATGTCTTTTCCTTCTGAAGAGCAAGGGCAAATTTAAAAACTAGTTACTGCAAACTGCTTTTCATCTTCCTCTGTATACCACTGCATCTTGGGCCAGCATGAACAGATTTAAGGAAACAGAGCAGGGAAAGGAGGTTGCAGAGCATGAAAAGAAGTGATTGCACTTTGTCTTCTAGCCTTCAGCATGGAGAATGATCAGTTTGCCACAAAAGGAATAAATGCAGTTGAATACTACAAAGGACACAGCATCAAAAAATAAAGATGTCAGTTTTGGTCTTGGATGGTTGTTCACTCACATGCTAAAATGAATTCTATGACCAGACCATCTGTCTGTTATTAATGGGGTGTCTCATTCAACAAATGAATGTGCTTTTACAATGCACAGTCATTAACTGTACACGAAAAAACCGGAAACCATGCAACTTCTGTAGGGTTTCACATTTACTGATGAATCTCAATACCACATTCTGAGGAAGTCACAAGGAACACAATCACAGTAATGAATTTGTATGGTTATATAATGTGTACACTCATTTTTGTGTAATGTCCTCAACAAGTCAAGTTTCATCAATTTACTAGTAGAAGAAGAGTGAAGCAGATAAAGAATTGTTGTGTGACTTCAGTTTACCGGGGGGTGGGGGGAAGGCAGGGATGAAAGCCAGAAGCACAAGCCCTCAGGTTAACTAAAGGTCATGTGGAATGGTTAGCTGCTAAATTCATCCTGAGGTAGCAGGTAGGAGTGCTGTTTTGACAGAAGGAAAGGTCATACCTGAAGGAAAGGTACAATCTGTCTGAATCCATTAAGAAAAGAAACAATGATCTACTTTGATAAATCTCATACTCTGAGAAATTCAGAGCACAGACAAGATTTGCTGAATTAGGGATACTGTTTGCTGATTAAGGAGACTATTCCTTCGGAATCCACTTATACCAAATAGTCCTGGGCTCTGGTCTTCCTGGGGATTGTCTTAGTGAGCCTATAATTTTACTTATGATGGATTTTATGAGATCTGATGCCAGTGGGAATCTCAGCATCAAGTGTCACAGATCACAGCAGTCCTGAGCTTCAGAAACACTGCTGAATCTGTTGGCTAGAATTTCTGTCCTCATTTCATGGACTTTTAGGTAGGTGGCTCTGTAGGAGAGTAGAAATGGAAAGATACACTTTCATTTAATTCCTGTTTTGGGACCTGGAGGAAAAAATGAGCCAAAGAGAGGTTGAGTAGACTGTGCCCAGGCACAAGAAGGCCCTGCTGCTCTATGCCGGTTTGATGAGGCAAAATGCATTAACCAACAGAAGGCTTCCAGTCTCCCTAGGAACTGCAGATGGCAGCAATTCAACAGCTAATTCTTTCTGCACGGGGCATTGCCTCCACTGCCCTGTGCATCTGGCTATGTCTCAGAGCTGCAGTTTCAGAACACAAAACGTTCAAACGCAATGTGAGTTCCACATACTCCCAGTCCTCCTCCTCCCTTTTGTCTTCCCCCACCTCCCCACATGGTGTGTTTCCTCTTCAGTAGTGGGAGGGTCATGGTTTATTGCCAAGCTGAACCAATTTCCTGCCCGTTGTGACAATGACAGCACAGAACAGACACAGCTAAAGAAGCATTGCTGCCAATGTGACAAAGCTCCTTGTGAGCTGTGCAGACGGCTCAGCCTTGCTGCCACATGGTACTGCTGGGGGAAAACTGGTTGCTAAGCTCTTTCTTAGATGTTATGGAGGGTGCTGTGGATGTTGCAGAAAGTGTTGAATATTCTACAGTCCTGCTGAAGCTCTGTGGCACAGCCATGACATTAGGTAATACCTTTCCACCTCAGAGATACTGCTGGCATTGCTGTTAGGTGAATGAGACTGGGAATGCTTTTCTCCTCAGTGGGCTATGCAGAGGGACAGGGTCACTGTGGCAAAAATGGGCTGCAAATTGGCAGCAAGCAGAGTGTGTAAAGAACAGTCCTCAAACAGGGATGTTCTGCTTGGCATTCTTTCTGCCCTTTAGGTACCAACATTTTCCATGAAAGCCAGACTGTGAAAACGAAAGTGGTATGTAGGAGCATATTTCATTTTGAAGGGGTGGTTTCCATGTCAGTTGTTCATAAATGGCATAATTTCATTGACAGGGCATCTAAATTATGGCAGATTGAGATGTAGACTTATTGGTGTGGTTTTGAATAAAAGTAAGGCAGGACTGACCTAAGTATGTATGTGCAGCTGTGGCTACCATTATTTCACAGTAATAATTACATTATTATTATTATAGAATAATTACATTATTACATAGTAACTCATCTTTTGCACCTCAGATGGTACATAAATGGTACCTACATAGCTGTTGATATTCCTGGACTCTTTTTCCAAAAATCTGCAGGTTATTATCTGCTACAGCTTGGTGGGGCAGTTTTTGTTTCCCTGGATATTTTCTGGGGGAGGTGTGTTATGTGTTTTTTGGGCAGGAATTTCAGCTGTACTTTGGCCTCTGAAAGACAACCATCTGTTACTCAGGCACGAACCACCTGCTCTGCAATTGGCAGTGTTGAGCAAGTATTACAAAGAACTGATCACCAGGATAATATGGGTAAGCAAAGGACAGAGAGAACACCTATTTTAAGAGAATTTCAATTCCCAATAAATTCAGATGGATTTCAGAGCTACCTTTGCTGAGCTGTCCTAGGAGAGTGTTTTTGGTGCTACTGTTCATCAATAACCTGGTGAACAAGCAAAATAGAAAAAAATAGAGAAATCAAAATGTTGTCATAAATAGAGGTAGATGGGAAAAGATTTTTAAATCCTTAAAAGGCATTTAAAGGATGATTGCATTATCCTTTAAATGCCTTTCAACAGCACCCAGTAGGATCTTCCCCAAAATTTTTTTCAGGTACTGAAGTTAGACTGCAGTTAGACTTAGTTCTACTAAAGTTGAACTAAGAGGTCTGCAGTTCCCTGGGTCATCCTTCATGGCCTGTAAACTGTGATAACATTGCCTAGCTGCCACTCAGCATGCACCTCTCCAGACTCCCAAGAACTTAGTAGGTGATGAGAGGGGTCCTGCTGGGACATTCACCACCTCCTTCATCCTTCCTGGGATGAAACCAGTCTGGGCACACAAAACCTATGAGCTGTCAACTGGAACAACTGATCCCTGACAATTTCAGTGTCTACAAATGGAAAGTCACTTCCCACTGTCATGACCCTGCCAACTCTGAGGACCAGGCAACACAAGGTTTATTGTCACTATTAAAAACTGAGGCATAAAAAAATGCACTTACATTTTATTTACCTCTGTTTACCTGGGATACTTTTCAGTGCTTTAAAATGTGTGTGTTGAAAGGGTTTGCCAATACACTGTCAACTCAGTGATACTACAAGGAAAGACAAAATTTTCAGGTCAGAAAGAAGTCCTTATGACACTTCTTTAATGCATACCATCTTTGCACAATACTGCAGAAAGTGTACTTTGAAAAGTATGAGTTTGAAAATATATTCTGCTAAAAATTAGAAATAAAGTTATACATTGATTTTTTTTTGATAGCCTAAAATGATCTTCTGTCTTTTTAAATTAAATAGTGGGCAGCAAAACCACAGAAGAATTCCTGCTTTTTATTTAGTTTCTTAATGAAAGTGTCAAAAGAGAGAGCATCCAGTGCCAGTAAAATTAGGAGTTTCAAAATTTTATTTGTTTTTCAGGAAAACAATACTTGAACATGAAAACCGAACTCACACAGCACTGCTAAAACATTTTTCTAATCATACAATTAAAATACATAAAATACACACATGTATGCACATGTTTCCAGAAGGTTCTCTTGACTCAGAATAAACTAGATCTTCCCTGTCTGGTCCCTCTGGAAATGGGTATCCCTGAGGCAAACAAAACCAAAACAAACTCTGATTTCTGCAGTAAAAATTATTTTTCTTCTTAAGCCAGTGGGAAGGGTGACTTCTATTGAAAACAGACCACTTTGATACAGGATTCTTCAGTTCAGCCTTATTAAATGTGGCAGTGACTAAATGCTGTTCAGTGCATATAGATGGTGTATTAGTGCCATTCAGATTGCAGTCCTCAATGTCTTTGCTGAAGTGGTGATTCCACTTGGTTTTGAGTTGGTTGGTTGGTTGGTTTTTTGTAGATGGCTGCAAAGATGTCCAGATCTGCACCAAGACCTGTAAACCTTACACTAAAACAAACTTCCCTCCTTTACCCCTACACAAAAGTATGAAGATGAAATCAGAGCTTGTGTTAAAAATTTTCTGTACAAAGAAGTAGAGGATGCTGAACAAAAGCCTGATCTCTGTGTATTGTATGCTGCCAGCTTCACACAGAAATTTTGCAGAAATGCACCCCTGTTTTGCAGAAGGCTTAGATGCAAGTCAGGAGAAGGAAAGTATCATTTCACCTCAAAACTAACAGATGAAGACTCAGGCCCATTCTGACCCTACCAACACACTCTACCCACACGTCTTCCTCAGCTGGCTTTCACACTGAGACTGTGCTAAATGAGGAAAACATTCTTATTTAATTTAACACTTCTCTCCACTGCCTGTAATGGAGGATGATTCTTCTCGGCACAACCAGCATGAGGCACACTCTGAGACATATACAACCTGTTTTGAAAGACTAAAAGTATTCCCTCCAGAGAGATGAATGTGGGAGTTGGATGAAAAGAGAATCTTCAGAGCGCTCAACCACAGAGCAGGAGCACTTTCCCCCAGTGTTAGACAGTAAATTACTGGGGAAAAATTACATCTCATTTGGTGCATTATAGCAACACCTGGTTATCCAGTAGTGTTTACACAAGCATTATTTAGTTTTAACACAACTCTTTTCTCCACAGTAAACAATTTAAAACACTAGGAAGCAAAGAGAATCTAGCTCAATAAGTTCATTTGTAATGGGAAATGCCCTAGGTACTAATAACTTGCAAATTCTAATGCTGCAGGTAATAGGCCTTGAAATGTCCTTACAGACAACCTTGTGTTTGAGTTTGGATAGATAGACTAGAGCACCTGAACTGGCAGCTGGGTACTAGTGCCATTCCTCTGGGACAGAAGATGAGCCCAATGTGCCTAAATGTTCTTATCAACAACCAGGGCAATAGGATGGAATATGCCCTCAGAATTTGCTCTCATTACAAACAAGGAGGGTATGAAGCAGAGGATGAGGAAAGATTAAGTGGCAGGCAGAGTCAGTCTTCTGAGGGAGTGTGAGGTGCTGCAGAAAGCACCAGCATGAACTTCACAAAGATCAAGACGTGTCTGGGCTTATCCAACCCATGGAGTGAGTCTGCAACAATTAAGATTGGGCACCAACAGGCTGGGGATTAACTTTTCCAGGAAAAGAACCAGAGTCCTGATCTGGGTATCTTCCATCAGCATTGTGTGGCTTTATGGAGATGAAGACCAGCCACGTGTTGAGGAGCACATTCAGTGCAGGTAGCTCGGGGTGCAGCTGCAGTGGGAGCTGCAGGCTGAGCTCTGGATGGGAGCCCAAGGCAAGAGGCCATGAACTGCCAACCCTTGGCACAGGAAAGAGCACAGGGACCTGTGCTGATCCACTGGTGCTGTGGCACCAGCCTGGGGTCTTGGAAGACTTTCTGGCATACAAACTGTGAGGGTATAAAAGCCCAGGTAATCCTTTGTTCAGGGTTTCTCCTCAAGGCACCAGCTCGAACTTACTTTGTTGCTACACCAGGATTAAATTACTTGTAACCAGAGACCTGGCTGAAACCTCATGAGCAACAGGCAAGTGCCATTCTGAATGAACAAGCAATGACTGCCCTGCCCTCCACCAATCAGTCAGGTGTTGGGTTCAGATCCCTGCATCCAGGCTGGCGGAGATGGGTGTCATGGGGCACCCAGTGCAGTGGCATAGCCGATCAGGAGCTCTGAGGAGAGCTCTGACAGCGCTCTGTGAGCTCTCACTGCCCATGGCCATTTTGGGGAGGGAGTGTCAGTCTGTGCCAGGCTGTATCCATAGCCACAGCAGATCTCCAAGGTGATCTGCCCGTCTCCTGACAGCTCTTTTTTGAGGCAATTCCTGCACAGACAAAACATGTCTTTGGAGAGTGCACAAAACACCATGTAAAATAGTTCACCCTCTGTTGCTATTATGTGCAGATGGTGTCTCTTCAAAATGGGGGATTCAGGGAGATCTGCATGTAGAGGAATGTTCATCTTCAATCAAATCAATTTGAATTGATTGTTGTGGTGTAAACTTGAAATACCAAGAGCAGGTTCTCCAGAAAGTTTAGGTCAGCTGGAAACACTGCTTTATTTTTTGTATGTATGTAAGATTTCCTCTGGACTAGTACTTGCTAGTAATGGTGATAATTCTGTATATGCTTTTTTTTAAAAAAACCTTGTAAACATGAAAGTGCTTGAAAGTTCTGTTATGCTTTTCAGGATATAGAAGGTTAGATCCATTGAATCTGCAGGGAATTTTGGCACTTAATGCACTGCAATGAAGGTATAAAATTACTGGGCATATTGGTTCTTGTACAGTATGTAGATGATCTGTCATTGGCTAATTGTGACAAGAGTGTTTATATATTTGATAGTATGCATTTATGCATTGCCAAAAGAGGAAACAGCCTGCATCTCCATCCAAACTTCAGCTGGGCCAGAGAAGAAGCTAAATATTTATGCTTTACTTTGGAAAGGGATGATGAATGACAGATCCAGGAAGAATAAAGGCCATAGTTAGGCTTCCACATCCACTCACAAAAAGCATCTACCAGGTTTGCTCGGAGCTGTGGGATTTTGTTGGCCATAGATTCCTGTGGTAGAGGAATTGACTAAGCAAGCTTCTGACTGAGGAAACCCAGAACGAAGAGATAAAGTCTATTGCATAGGATCTGGAGAAAGAATAAGCTTACACAAAAATAAAAGGAGCTCTGGTGTCTGCTCCTGGTCTTGGGCTCCTAGGTCATACAAAACCCTTCAATCTGTATGCACATGAATGTAAAGGAATAACCAGTGGAATGGTAAAGCATAATTTAGGACCCCATCAGAGACCATTTGCATATTACCCAGTTAAATTAGCTTCACTTGCAGCAGGGGCACCAGCCTAAGTCAGTGGCAACAACAGCAAAAATATTGGAAATCTGTTGTTCCCCTCATCCTGAGACAGTTCATATCCCACATGATATGGAGATACTGTTGACAGTCTGCAGCCCAAACTCTAACACCACAATGGGAACACAGATATGAACTGATCTTCACAATGGCAGATAATATTAAAAAGAGGTAACACCTTGAATCCAGTGAGCCTAATGCCTGTACCTGATGATAGAGAACATGCTGTTGTGGCTCCAGTTGGCCAGAGTGAATGGCCAAATATGAGAGACCCTTAGACCATGTATGAGAAGGACTGCTCAACAGAAGAAAAGAGACAATGGGAAAAGTGGGAGGTGAACGCAAGATTATGATGGAATGTGGTCTACAGAGGGGAAGCAACTCTTCCAAAGAGATATTTAATCTGTGTGCTTATAAGGTTTCACAGTAAAGTCAGTGGAGAGGCAGAGGCAATAGCTAGCCAAGTAAAAAAAGAGAAAAAAAAAAAAAAAGGGCAGCTCCAGGAAATTATACCACTGCAAGAAGGATTTCAGTGACTACAAGTAGACTCTGTGGACACCTAAGGCTGCCTGTAAGCATTTGCCAGAGATAGCAGATCAGCTATCAGGCTGGGCAGAAGCCTTTTCAACAAAAAGGGCTGGCACAAGAGGAGCACAAAAGGCCTTGGCTTCAAAAAGTTAAACCTAGATGCAGGTTTCTACAGAGTCAATTGAATCAGACAGGAGTGCTCATTTTACAGCTAATATAAACAATCAGTTGTGTAAGTCTTTGAGAATACAGAGAAAATTACATCCAACTGTATCACCCACAATCTTCAGGACAAGTAGAGGGGATGAACAGAACACAAAAATATGCACATGAACTTATCTGAAATGGCCACAAACCTTAAATTTGGGGCTGTGGAATGTTTGAAATGTTCCATCACAACCCGTAGCACTGGCAGAAAGTCTCTGTGAAAGGCACTCAGCTATATCAGGAACTTGTATTTCAGCTAAGACCAGCCTTTTGGAATGAAAAGCATGCCTGACCCAGTATTTTATATACAAAATACAGAAAGGGTTCGAGGAAGGGAGAAAGTATGCCCAGCAGTATCAGCCCAGCCCACTTGAAATAGAAGTGAATGATGCACAACATGCAGATGTAGTGCTAAGCAAGATATTCTCACAAAAAAAGTCAAATTAGAATCTAAATGGGAGGGATCATATGCTGTCTTTCTGTGTTCTTATTTTACTGTTAAAATTTTGTGTTAGGAAAACTGGATACACCAGTCTCATATCCAACAAGTAGTGAATGATTAACAAGTTGGACAATAAATGAGTTTCAAGAATCTTGTCTTCATAATAATTTCTGCCCTGTAACAACAATGTTAGTCTTAATTCTGTTACTTGTAATAATGTTGTAAGTGAGGGCAGTGTAAAATGCTGTGGAAGCTTTCTTTTCCCTTTTAATATATTAGCAGATATGCTCAATTCAAAAAAAGGGATGAACATTCTGTGAAGGTAGCTCGGGGTGCAGCTGCAGTGGGAGCTGCAGGTTGAGCTCTGGCTGGGAGCCCGAGGCAAGAGGTCAGGAACTGCCAACATTTGGCAGAACAAAGGGCACAGGGGCCTGTGACCCAGCCGGGTGAGCGGACACTGAGGCACTGCAGGAGCCAAGGACCCAGCAGGAAGACCCCAGACTTCCTGTGAGGGTGTAGAAGTCCAGGTAATCCTCTGTTCAGGATTCCTCCTTGAGGCACCAGCTGGAGCTGTTACTCTGTTACTGAACCATAAATAAATCTCTTCAGGGATCCAGAGGTCTGAGATTCTGGAAGCCTGGGGTTGAACTGCTAAGGAAGCCTTGTGTGACTGTGTGAGTGCAGGATGTGTAGGAGTCAGGCAGGGACCCTTTGGTTCACTGGAGAGACCCCAGTGAAGGGGCCTCAGTCCCAGCAGTACAGTCTCTGATGGTGTGACTGACAGAGAGTTCCTGAATGGTCAGGTGGGAATGTTTACTTAACACACACGTTCCTCTGGACAGGACACACACAGACTCCATCAGGGAAACCCTCCTGCAGAAGCTGCAAACTAGTGGTGGAGCTGAAGCTCAGCATTTCAAAACACATAGGCAAAGAACTGGAATTGTTCAGCCTCTGTCAGAGAACTCAGTGCTGTCTACAGCTCCTGTAAGGGGGTAGAATGAGAAAATGAGATTACAACTCCCCTTGGAAAGGCACAGTGAAACAACATGGCTCCAGCTGTAATGAGAAAAGTGTTTATTGACAGTAGGAAAACCTTTCTTTCTGAGGATGGTCAAGCACCAGAGCAGGTGAAACTGCACCAAAGAGAATGTGAAACTCTTATTTTATTAAAGCAGGCATTGGCACTTTTCTTTGTGTGTGTAGAACAAGAGCAAATAATCTACAGATATCCATAATGATCCCTAAGATTCCACAACTGTAGGCTGGGGTCTGTATGAAAGACTTCCCAAGAAAAAAGCCTGAGTTTTGTATGTACAAAAGGCACTTTCTAAATCGTTGCTTATGTTAGCAGCGTCTTTGCAGGCATGAAATTCTGCCTGATTTCAGCATGACTGCCCTTGTTCCTCAGTACTCCACATTCACATGTACTAATACATATTCTGACCCCCACATGTTGCACCAAAAAGCTTGGGTTTTAAATATCTTCCTATTTTTTCACAAAAAATGTGTGTGTGTGCAGATGTGTCTGAATATTCTGTATGGCTTTTAGTCACAGGAAGAACAAAGCATATTAAAAAAATCGTATGAATTTGGTTGAATGCAGGCAAGAGTTACAGTCAATGAAAGTAAGCGTGCAAACTCTGTAAGAGCATGAGCACTCCATTTTGATTTCTATAAATGAGACTATTCAGAGCACAAAATTCTAATTGAAAAATAGGAAGTGACAAAACATACCCTGAAGAGAGTTTTCCCCCACATTTTTTTATCAGGTAAGTGTTTTGCTCAGCCATGACACTGAAGCCCACCCCACACCGACGCTGCTAAAATTCCATAAATTAGTCAGTTTTCCAACCCGGGCGGAGGCAGCTCCCAGGGCACAGCTCCTGCCGGCACTGACTGCCCGACAGCCCCGCTGCGGGTCCCCGCTCCGGCGGCGAGGGAGCGGGGCAAGAGGCACGGCGGGGCACGGCGGGGCTCCGCCGCACGGCCACGGCCACGGCCACAGTCACAGCCACGGCCACGGTCACAGCCACGGCCACGGTCACAGCCACGGCCACGGTCAC
>VZRH01002014.1:345695-377249 GCA_013397555.1 Urocynchramus pylzowi
GCACCGCGGGCACCGCGCCTGCCTCCTGCCGCAGGCCGTCCGCCGCACGCAGGTGAGTGCCGGGCGCCGCCGAGCCCCGCCGGCCCGGGCGGGGGTGAAACCGGGAGCTGATACAAGGTCTTCCTGATTTGATGCCTTGCCGGTTAACCCCCCGTTTCTGGAACGTGTGCCGCCGGGTTTTATCTGGCTGGGGTGTGATGGTGGCAACCGTGAGTGTTAGTGCAGCGCCACAGTACTAAGCTGATCTTCAGCCTCCAGCCTTGCTTTGCTTGCTGTATGAACACCTTGCGGAGTTCAAGGTTTGTAGACTGTGTTAACTAGCAGAAAAGAGTTTCTGTACTTTCTGTACTTCAACAAGTGCTTTGTAGACCCCCTACAGACAGGGTCAGCCTGATCACACTGCCCAGGGATGTGGCTTGTATATACGAAAAGGAAAGAGCCAATCAGTCACACCCAAGCGTCCATAAAACTGGTGTATAAATCAAGGGGCAAGGAGGAAGTGACTTTGACTGTTAGGTCACATGCAGCAGCATTTCATCCTCAGACCTTGTATGTGGAGTCAGAGGAGTGTGGCTGTCCCAGGAAATCTGTTTTTATTGACACGTTAAAAGAACTGTTAACCAAAACATAGATGCCTCAGGGGAAGGAGAAAGGTCGTTTCTGTTTATCCCCTGGCCCCACCATTGTAGCTGGCTAGATCACAATGACCGTGCACAGTTCTCTGATAACTCCTTTGGGATGTTGTGGGTTAACCCCAGTAGGCAGCTAAGCACAACACAGCTGCCTCCTATTTCCCCTTCCCTGCTCAGTGGTACAGGGGAAGAGGAACTCTAAAACCAAGAAAGTTCATGGACTGAGATAAAAATAAGTTTAATAGGAGAGGAAGAAGTGGAGGGAAGAGAAAAAGAACAAAAGTGATGCAAAGGCAGACACCATACAGTTCCTGAGCAAAAAACAGCTAGCCCACCTAAACACCCCTCTTCCAGTTTGCAGAAGATGATGTTATATGGTAAGGACCACCTCTTTGACTAGTAGGGGTCATCTCCTGCTTGTGTCCCCTTCTAGTCTTCTGTGCACTCACAGTATAGTCACATCTGAAACACAGCACCACAAGGATTGCTATCAGGAAAATTAACTCCATCCAAGCCACAGCCAGCGCAGGATAAGATTTTTTCCTTCATCCCAGTGTAGCTGTCCATCAAATATCCTCAGGAAGCTTTGCAAATACTCCTGCTTGTGCTGTTTTACTTGGAGAGCCTGCCAGGAATCTTACTAAGGCCTGCATGCTGTGCTGCTAACCTTGGGAGACTTAAAATACTGCAATACAGAGGTTTGATGGCTCTTTCTTCTTTTCCTTTTCCTTTTCCTTTTCCTTTTCCTTTTCCTTTTCCTTTTCCTTTTCCTTTTCCTTTTCCTTTTCCTTTTCCTTTTCCTTTTCCTTCAGCCACTTCCTTCCTTTTCTTTCTTTCTTTTCTCCCTTGCTCTCTTTCTCTCTTTTCTTCTTCCGAAAGTTCCTTCCCACTCCTTGTGTGATATTTTGGAGCAGTGCTACCAGGAGGTTTCCCACAGAAAACACTAGGAAGAAACAGTTCCTACAGAATTTCCTGCTTGGAAGTTCACACAGATTGTGAGAGCCGGTACACAGGTCACGATAAACTCCTGGAGCATTCTATTGCACTTCATGTTAGAGAGCATTACAAGGGCAGAGGGCTGTGCACTAGGCTGCTGCAAACAGCAGCACAGAGGTAAAACTGTTTAAGACGTTTTTTGTTTAGACGTTCTGAGCAACGCAGAGCACTGCACCTGCCTACTGGTGTGCTTTAACCCAAAGTGTCCCTCTTGTCACTATAGGGTTTGTGTTCCCTTCACGACAGGGCGGCAACGGGGGGTGATGCACATATTGGGCAGTGGCAACCTGATCTGAGGCAAAATAAAGTGCACAAATCTACAAACTGCGCTGCTTCCCTGGGGGTCTGATGGACGGAGGGAATCACGTGCTGCTGATAAAGACTTGTCTCTGCCAAATCAGGAAGTGAGCGGGGTAGAAACTGGTACTCCCATGTGACCCTCTGTCCCTAGGAGATTTCTGCTGACATCTACTGGCTTAGGGCTGCTGAGATTTTAGGCACAAACTATCAATAGTTTTAGCCTAAGAAATGGTATTTTAACTAGTGATTTTGTTTGCTGTGAGCAGTTATTCACTACAGCCCTTGTGGTGTGACATCAGCCAGGCAGCACTGGCATGGAGGAATTTTCCACAGCTCTTTCAGCAAATCCTAGCTGTGAGTGCTAAGAAGACATGAAAACCATTGTGCGAGATCCATCAGCTGCTTCATCCCTGGAGCAGAGATTGTTTAAAATCATCGAAAAGGATGCTCCCTGTGCTCCTGAATGCAGCACACAGGATCAGCATTCTTTGTACTTGATATGTGTCCAGCAAGCTTGACTGGAGCTCTGAGTGTCATCTCAGAAATCCTTGCTTTTACAGTGTTTTCATTTGAATGAGTTAAAGCACCCAGGCAATCCCTAAAGGAAATTTTTCAAAGTCAATTCCTCAGGGTGAATGACACAGGTTGCTGGCACAGTCTTCAACTGGTAGGAAGCAGCTCTTCATGTACCTCTGTAAAGAAAGTAATGCTTAACCAGAAATTTTTGGGATTAATATAAGTATTTGCATATGGTCACTGTTGTGAGTGCACAAAGTGATGTGTGTTCCTAGCAAAGAAGCAAGATTGGGTTTTTCTCTGTGGTCTTTGTCAGTCTTTGAGGAAAGGAATGAGGTCTAGGCAAAATAAACTAAGGAAGACTGATACCTGGTAGAATTCCTGAATCTTCTAGTGGTGTAGAACTCTTCTGGTTCTTCATGGTCAAGACTAGAAAACTGTGGCTGGAATAAATAGCATGAGTGTCTTGCTCTATGCAAGAACATTTACCTGCTTGCGTAGATGTATCTGTGCCAAGGGCCTTCCAGATACAGAGTCTCTGGCTTTTGCTGGGAGCCCATTTTCTTCTGACTGTCATACTCAAAAGACTAACTGCATGTGTTTTCTAAGGAGACACATCAGAAATGCAAACTGTTGCTCATGAAGCAACACTTCATGCTCTGTTTGTCCACGCTGCAGAGTTTAAATGCTGTGCTGCCCTGGAGCTGTTGCAGTGAACTGGTACATGTGCATGCAGGTATTCTTGACTGGGTCTCAGCTGCAAAAGAGGACACAGATAGCAGCTACAGCTGGCACTAGCTTACCTGGTATTTACTGAGGGGGTAAATACAGGGTTTTAGCACCAGTGAACTGGGAGTGTGGGGCAGCATTGCCTGTATCCTTCACGTTACTAATGACAAAAATGCATTAGCAGGCACACCAAGACTGTTCAACCTGCTGGGAAGAGGGCAGCCAATTTCAGAGGGCTGCAGGTTAGAAACTGGGCAAGACATAAGCAGAGCATTGATTGTGCTGTGCTGGGCACACCACCAGCGTCACAGATACTGTGACTGATTACCAGCCATGCTGACACTATTAGCTGTTGCAGACATTCAGACTACAGCATCACTGTGGTGATAGTGGGGTATCTGATTGGTCATTTGTACACTGGGAAGCATCCTGAACATTCACTGGATTTTGAGTCTAAGTGGAGCTTTCCACTTACCCTCTAAATAAAAGTACTTAGATACCCTTTGGCTGCTAAATGCATTAGCACTTAATTGAAATATGCAGCACCACAGATTTAAAGATAAATAAGTTTTTGTTTTTTTTTTTTTTTTACTTTGGGTTTCCCTGTGCCTTAAGAAGATGGTGCTAATTTGCCCAGCTGTCCAAACCTTACCAGTATAACCACCAGGAGAAATGCTGAAATCCTTATGGTTCATCACTATACTGGCCTTAATCAGCCTCATAAAAGGCCATTCATTTAAGAGTTTCACCTTCCAATTCAGAATATTCTGATTCTGAATCGGAGTAACACCCTATATGGAAATCAAGCTGGATAGTTCTTTCTGGTTTTTACAGATGTTGTTATGAAACAGTGTTTTGTTTCATTGCTGTATAGGAACTCATGGCATTGTGCTTGAAGAGTCTAGAAGAGAGAAAAGAGGAAGAAGATGGCAATAGAAGAATCATAGAGCAGGCTGTAAATGATGTTAAGGTAAAGTGTTCGTTCTCCACTGGATGGTCATTTTCCAAGGGCAGACATTTTGTTTTCTCTGTAGCTATTCTAAGACCCAGCTATCTATTGGGTGGCTACTCCACTTCTTGGGAGAAGACTGTATTCCCTGCATCATCACAATACATTACACTATCAAAGAGAGGGAAGAGAGAGAGTCTCCAAAGACCCACTCCTCATTCCTTGATCAGCTGAACATCTCTGCAAGACCAAGGGTGAAATTTTTATTTTAGAGGAATAGCAGGTAGCCCCAGCTGCCTATGTTATTTTGGCTACACTCACGTATCTTGTATTGCACTGAACTGCATTATTGAATTTTCTGGATTCAGAGTTGAGAAAATGCAAGAACAGTTTTGTTGATTCTGTCTTAAGAATGGGAATGTATGCTAAGCTGTAACTCATTTATAGAGCATGAAATTACTTCTGCTCTAAGGAGCATTGCTAGGCAGTTCTGTTACAGAAATGTCAATAAGAGCTTGAGGGGTCTTTAGAGACTTGGTCTGATGCCAAGTTTGTTTTGGAGGCTTTCTCTTCCTACCAGCTACTTGTTACTAGCTTGCTTTAAAAGCAGTCAAAGTCTTGCTACTGAAGGACAAGGTCTGCTTCTTGTTGCAATTGGTACCCTGTTAATTCCAGCTCAAAACAGGTTTTTTGACATAAATAGGCATCTTGGAATCTTCCCTCACTCTCTTCCGTCCAGACATCAGCAGGTAGATCGTGTCTGTGCTCCCTTAGGGGATAGAGACATGTTTCTGAAGAGATGGAGGAAATCAGTAAAACTCAACCAAACGTAGCACTGAAAGCCTGAAAGAGAAATGTCTGAAATGCTTGTGGTCTGTTGAGCAGGGGGGAGACATTCTTCTGCTTTATCCACAGGCACATGCTGATATGACCAAACGTCAGCTCTCAGAAAAAATTACTGAGCTTCAGCTACTTCTTCGGGAAGAAGAGAGTCTGGCAAAAAACTTCATTGATGAAAAGACTCAGCAAGCCCTGGGAACACATGATCAGCATTTGAGGTCCTGTCAACAACAGATTGCAGCCCTAGAGACCTTCACACATCGAATCAGACAAATACAACAGGACAGTGATCCTATTAATTTGCTGGAGGTGGTATTGTATGGTCTCATTCTACCTCTTACCCTGACAATCCTTGGTAAATTTCTTTAGTGATGTCTTCTGTACATTCTTCTGTATGTAAGCAGCATCTTCCCAAGTGCTTTTTAATTTGCTTTGTGTTGGTGTTTTGGTGAACAAATTTGGTTCCTGACTTTTGAGCTATTAGGTCTTCCTGCTATGCCATATGTCATTCAGGTCTGTATGAAATTCATATTAATTTTAAGCATAGACGGAAAAGACAGATACATGTCTCTTAATCTTGAAGACAAATGCTGTATCAAGTCTTTCCTTGTCCAGTGTAATTTGAAGATATGAGAAAAGCCAGCCCTCAGGAAACCTCAGGAGGAAATTAAAATCTGTAATTTCCTTAATTACAAGAAATCCTAATCACCATAAACGTTGACTTCACCGGAGGGGGCAATGCTGTTTTTTTTCCCTACAGATAATGATCTTCACCTTCCTTGGAAAGATTGTGTTGCCATGTGTTTATGCCCTGACACAAGACAAAAGATGTGATTTCTTACAGGATAATAACCTCCGGAGCATTTTTGCATCCTAGCAATGTGTCAGTCTTGAGTTTCCATTGCTGTGATACAGCCCTGGCATTCTGCTGTGTGTGCTAGTAACAGACCTCCACACAGGAGCTGCTCTTTGTGATTTTGTGGAGATTTTCTTGTGGGGCTATCGGTTTCTCTGGGTCTGGATTGAAGGCACTTGAGACAGTAGTTCATGTTCGGACTCAGGTGTTTATTATTTCTTACAGTGAAACAGTCTCACAACCATGAGTTTGGCAGCCTTTCAGTAGCAAGGCACAAAATAGCTAACTATCTCTTGTTAGAAGGTCTTTTAAGAGTAAACTATCAAATTGAGAAAGGACACCTAGGTTATTTTCCCTTTTAACCCAATAACTGATCCCTCGAAGCCGGCAATGTGGACTTTTCTGTCCAATTACAAAACATCACCCAAACCCATGAAGAAGAAGGAAGAAGGTAAAAAAAACCAACCTGCCTCCACCTTGCTTCATATTTATTTCTATATTGTAAAATCTCAAACTCTAAGTTTTCCACCCTGTGCTATTACACACTTCTAACCAACTACACACCTGTAATCCCAAAACTATCAACTAATTTTAAAAGCCTGTTCCATGACTTCAGGTCAAATGCAGTGTTCTCTTGTGGGTCTGTGCCTTTAAGCATAGAAAGTTTAAAATTCTCAGCATCCAGGATTCTATCATGGGGAGGCTGGATTTTACTCTTCAGATTGCTTTTAAAACTTAATAATTGGATTTTGCTATTGATAGGATTTCCCACAAAGGGTCCTGGCCAGGCTAAACTCATTTCCATCCTGGAGGGATTTCTTTAACCATGGCTGTTGGGTTCTCCTTGTCTGGGGTGGCTCCACTGGCAGGAGGCGGTAATGGGCAGGCTAATGAGCTAAAAGGCAGGCTGATCTCAGCAAAGTTTGCCTGTTATGGCCCATAGGTTTACCTGCTGTTGGAGCTGTCCTTGCTCTGTGGTGTACGGGAGCTGGGAAAGAAGAGTCCTTTCATGCACCACTCTCTGCTAATTGTAGTGTTTGGCTTTCTGCCCTCAGAAGTACACAGAAATTGAGAAGGAAATTAAGGAATCCAGGCGCCCATTAGAAAAGTGGCATCCAATACCTCTCTCGTTTGAACACTTACTTAACCATTATAAACGTTTCATCGGAGTCCTTCAGTCCATTCTACAGAAACCATTGGAAGCCCGGCTTAAAGAAGGTACCTGGCAGAGTGCTCTGAATTTTGCTTTCTTCTGCTCTCTTTGCAAATAAAGTGTACTTTTTAAGTAAGAACAGGACTTTTTATCAAATCATCTGGAGAAACAACAGTGTTTCAGGCATGGGTACTGCTTTCTGACAGCATGGGTGTAATCTGTTTTTTTTCCCTCCAGTTCTATCAGGTATTTCAATACAATTTAATATAGACCATCACACCAATACAATGTATCTATTCTCTCAGTTACTTACAATTTGGCGTAAGTGCTCGGGCATTGGGGTGCCTCTAAATTTGAAAGCTTTTTCTAATTGATGTACCTGGTGATCTGCCTCACTCTGAAAAAAATTGATGATTTTTAGTATGGTAAATCTGAACTGACATGTTCTATTTAGAAATCCTTTTGTCCTTGAGCAGTTATTTCACCTTAAATGATATTTGGCATGATTAAGGCAAGGAGTTTTTCCTAATGGAGCACAGAGCCACAAAGGTAAATAACCATGGGAAAATCCTGCTGTTCTTTGAGTGAGCAGGCAACACTGGCCATCCCATTTCACCCAGCTGCCTTTTAATCCCTTATCAGAGAATTGCCACTGAAAAGACACTAGCAGGTTGCTGGGGCAAATGGTCAGATCTGATCTGAGAGACCACTGCAGGATGTGTGTAGGACTGCTAGAAAGCATCGTGGAGGTGCTCTGCAGCAAGCACCTGCAGCTATCTTCCTGCCTATTTTAATCTGATAAGGGCTAGTTTTAAAGGAATCAGGTCTGATTAATTGGTGTTGTGCTCACTTGTGTATTTCTGTGGCAACACTAGTTCAGCATCTCCATGCTATACAAAGAGCATAATGCTGAAAGCATACAGAGTGAGTAGCCCCTCCCCAGAAAAAGTAACAGTTTGTCCATGAAGTTGGAAAATGATTGTTGAAAAACTGGCAGACTCCTTAAGCTGTCCCTTTTCATCTTTACCCAGATGTTTTCAGTAGCCTTAATCCCACTGCAAAGAAGGAGCCTGGGACAGTGCTGAAAACCATGACTCCTATTGATCGGTTGCTTTTCTTAAAACATAAGTATGATTATGGTAGAATCCTAGAATATCCTGAGCTGGAATGGACCCACAAAAATCACTAGGGTCCAACTCCTGGGCCTGCACAGGACCGTGTGTCTGAGAGCGTTGTCCAAGCTCTTGAACTCTGTCAGGGCTGGTGCTGTGATCACTTCCTTGGGGAGCCTGTTCCAGCGCCCAAACATCCTTTGGGGAGCCTCTTCCTAATAGCTAACCTAAACCTTGCTTGACAGAACTTTCAGGCCATTCCCTTGGGTCCTGTCATTGTCACCACAGAGAAGAGATCAATGCCTGCCCCTTCTCTCCCCCTCACAAGGAAGTTGTAAACTGCAATGAGGTTTCCCCTCAGTCTCTTCCAGGCTGAACAGATCACAGGACTTTAACTGTGGGCTTTCTGGCTGAGTCCTAACCCTAAATGTAAAGCAACCTTGGTGCAGTGGCTAAGGTCCCCATTACCATGGTTGGCCCAGATCACAAAGGTGCGGAAGCAGCAATGTTAGTGCCCTGCTGTAATCCCCTTGGCATACCTTTTCCAGCCCATGTTCCTGGGACTGCAGGCTTTCTGACTGTCCCGAGACACTTCCAACTGTGGGCTCCTTTGCAGGTGTTTTATAACTTGGACTTCTTCCAAGGGTCATGAGAAATGTAGCAAGTGTGTTTGTGGCTTTGACTGCAGATGCAAGATCACCAACCTGGGAATATGACAGCATTCACCCAAGACTGAAATTGTCAGATGACCGTCTTGAAGTAAGCTGTAGCTGGAGGAAAATATTTTACCCCTGTAGTCCCCAGAGATTTGATAAATTATGGCAAGTGCTAAGCAGAGATGCATTCCTTTCTGGGAGCCATTACTGGGAAGTTGACCTGCTTCATGCTGGAGCAGGATGGTGGATTGGCGCAGCCTACCCTACCATTGGCAGGAAAGGAGACTCTGAAGCCTGTCGACTGGGCTGGAATAGAGCATCTTGGTGCCTTAAGAAGTTTAATTTTGAATACTGGGCATTTCACAAGGGAGAGAGAATCCCCATCCTGACAGAAGATGATCCTGATTGCATTGGCATTTTTCTGGATTATGAAGCAGGAATCCTTTCATTCTACAATGTTAGTGATGGCATGGCCCATTTGCACACCTTCCGCTGCAAGTTCACAGAACCAGTTTATCCAGCCCTGAGACTCTGGGAAGGGTCCATTAGAACATGCAAACTAACGTAAGAAACAAAGCAAAATAAAGCCTACTATTTCATGCTTTTTCTACTAATGCCACTTCAGTAATTATCTACATGAATTCCTCTCTGTTGTATCAAGGTTGTAATTATGATGCTTTTAGAAGGTAACCTAAGTTTAGGAAAACCAACTGTGATTTTTAATGTGTATTTTTTTTCAATGAGGGAAGGTGACCTTTTATAAATGATGTTGATATACCACTCAAAGTGCAGTATGTACTATGGCTGTACTTTTTTCAAGCTGTAACAGTAAGCTGAAGAAAACCAACTGTATTTTTTTAATGTATATGTGTTTTTCAATGGGGGAAGATGATTTGACTTACAAATAGTGTTGCTGTACCACCTGAAGTGCTGTATGTACTATTTTTCAACTTGCAAAATGAAAGAAGTCAGGTTGAAAGAAACATATTACAACTCAGACTGGAATATGGATATTGACTTTTTGAAATTTTTTTTTAAAATGAACTTCCTCCTCTCATCAGCCTGGAGAGGCTGCAATTATGTATGGCAACAGGTTTAGTTTGGTTCAAGCTTCAAGATTATATACTGCATACTGTTATCATTGACAAGGTCAGATTTGGATAATAAATGCATTAAGTGAAATAGCTCATGTATAAGTGTCATCTTGGAAAAATCAAAGTCTGGCACTGACTCTCGGAAAGGTCCCTTCTGAAACAGGAGCTTCTGTGGCCACATTTAACAGTCACTAGTTGGTCTTACATGTGACAGAAACTCTGAATTGGACTTCTGGGTGGCCCTATTGTTTCCACTGAGTGCAAGCATGAGAAAAAGCTGTGTACAACCCTAAACAGAGGATAAAATGTCTGCAGGGCTCACAGGTGCAATGAAAACACCAGGCCAGAGGTGCATTTGTGGCCCATTTATCTTTGTGTCCAATTTGCAACATTCACATAAAACTAGGGGCTCTCACAGCTTTTGCAAGTTTCTGCATATGGATATTTCTCCCCCACCAATACATGAATTAAAGTCCTGGAAATTTCTGGAGCTTTTGCTTACAGCAGTCTCCAGGACCAGCCCAGAGTGAAAAACCACTGCTACTTGAAACTGGTCATGTAATCTTACAGTGTTCAAATACTAAAGGCCCTGCACCACCAGTGCTGGCAAAGTCAAGGTCTGACTATAGGCTGAAATGCATAAACAAGAACTTGTTTTATAAGCTAAATTTATTTTTCAAATTTGAAATGGAAAAAAAAAAATCTTTTAACAACTGAGTAGTTTTTTAATGTAAGGCAAGCATACTGCATCAGTCACAGCTCACATATGGTCAAGTATATGACTCAATCTCTGCTTCCCCATTTAAAGATATGAATACAGTCTCCTCAGAATTGCACAAGGGTAAACATTTTGAAAGTAAACAGTTTATAGGTACAAAACCACTCACCACCAAATTCAAGATACTTCACCAACTCATGACAACATGACAGCAAGTTCCAAGTAACCATCACTAGTAAATGATTCCACCACAGAAAAACAGCAGATGAATTATTGCAAAGCAGTTCTGAGCTAAGCAAGGCAGTTGAAGAATGAATGGTTTGCAGCTGCTGCTATACGGCTCCCTTCTGGTCAAAGGGAAAAGCAGCAGGTGATAGGAGTGGCATTGCATTTCTCACTTGAAAAGTGAGAAGCTGGGATGAAAGAGCAGACCACACAAATCGTGTACTGACCATCATGCTGAAGCATAATGGTGTGATGTAGTCAGGCAGTCAGCTTCAGCCATCTCACACACCAGTGTTGGGAGAAAAAACCCAATGCAGAGGATTTGCTGGTTAGTACAGAAAAAAAAAAATGCTGCTCAAACTTCACCACCATTTGGCTTCCTACCTGAGAATTTGATCCCCAGATCCAAACAGAGGCATTCAAATGCTCTGCAGAATCGACTTAATATTCCAGACTTCAACTTGCAATAGATGCTTTTCAGAATTTCTGAAGCATAAGTTAAACTTATTTCCACTGATTCATCCCAGATCTACTTATCTTCCTAGCTCAATCTCTCTGGCTTGCCTTTTGGCCTTTCAGTTTACAAAAGGCTCTCTTGCCCCTTAAATGGGACCTTTCTAAATATCCCTATGCTTCCTTTCCTGATACTGTCTCTTGAGAACTTAGCTTTCTCAAGAAGCCCATTTTCCCACAGAATACAGATTCCTGCAACCCACTGCTTTATCATGACACTTTTAAGACCTTCATCTTAAAAAAAAAAAAAATCTATCCAGGTTGCATTTGTAGTTTTCTGTTCAGTGTAAACTTTCACTTATCTGTAGTCGACTCCAACCAGAGTCCTACTATCACAGGTGTGAGGCAAATGGCAGAAAAGAGAGGAGTATCAAAAGATACAGGGCTAGAACAATTCCAAGTGTAGACAAAATTCTCATAATTTACTGTATTCTTAACAAAAAAGGGAAGCTGGAAAGCAGCAGACTGTGGTCTTTTATTTGGCAGAACTCCAAATTAATCTAGATTAAGTGAAATGCAGAAGAGAGGATCATGGCATTTCCTAGACACGATGCTATACAGTTTCTAATAAAATCTTCATAATTTATATCCCCTTGCTTATGAAACTTCCTGCTAATGAGAACCTCAAAATTCTGACTTGTTTGCACCCTCATAATTACACCCCTTTCTTTGAGACTACCATGCTGCTATTCTCAAACACGTTGCGTGGTAGTACTTTGAGAAATGTGGAAAGGAGTGCTTTGGTTTAGCACTTCACTTTTTTTACATGATTTTCCACTACTTGCTCAGTGATGGTTTCATCTTCTTCAATATTTTTTTTAACTTTCTGGCCCACCAGATCAAAGATGCATTCCGGGGGAAATCCCTTCGGCTCTCCCACCTTCACCGTCAGCATGTCAAGTGTCAATATTGCACCTTCAGGAATTGCCACTTTTGCCACTACCGACTTTCCCAGCTACAGGGAGCGGAAAAAAAAACAACATTGAGGTTAAATATATTGCTAGCTTAGTATAACAAAAAAGGATAAAAAATATTCTGCAGTTATTTGAGAACAGGTTGTGTAGAATTGCCTTCTCCATTACTTATTCTAAATGAAGATTAATTTAGCATGGTTACTTTCACTGTAACTAGGCTGCCAGGAACATGCACATGTTTTCTGGAACTGGATAGTGGCTCACTGGAATTTTTCAAAATCACAATGGAAGCAATCTGATTAGAATGACTAGTATTTTAGCTTAGTGTCAAAGCAGCTCATATACAATCATAGAGATATTATTCCTATTACTATTGCCAAGTACCTGGCACTGGTGAGGCCACACCTCGAGTCCTGTGTCCAATTCTGGGCCCCTGACTATAAGAAGGACACTGAAGTGCTGGAATGAATCCAGAGAAGAACCATGAAGCTGGTGAAAGATCTGGAGCAGAAGTCCTATGAGGAGTGGCTGAGGGAGCTGGGGTTGTTTAGCTTGGAGAAAACGAGGCTCAGAGGGGACCTTATCACCTTCTACAACGCCATGAAAGGAGGCTGTGGTCAGGTGGGGTTATTCTCTTCTCCCAGGCAGCAAGTAAAGGACAAGAGGAAATGGCCTCAAGCTGTGCCAAGGGAGGATTAGACTGGATATTAGGAAAAATTTCTTTTCTAAAAGGGTGATCAAGCACTCAAAACAGTCTAGAACATGGAAATGGTTGAGACATGATCCCTAAAGTTATTTAAAACGTGCAGACGTGGCACTTGAGAACACACATTAGTGGTTGGACTTGGCAGTGTTAAGTTGGACTGAATGACCTCACGGGTCTTTTCCAACCTAAATGATTCCATGCTGTTACTCAACTTAGTTAACCATTGGATGATAAACACAGAACTCAATTATAATCAAAACTGCTAACATCATGCAGTGTGAAATTTTGTAAGTGCAGAGGCAGAAACACTACTGCAATAAACAATTTTTCTGAATATGGAGTTATTAGCTATAGGTCTAAATTAGTTGCAGGTTTACACAAACCAAAACCAAAAGTTACCTTTTCATTGCAAGCCATTTCACAGGGCAAGAGCTGTTTGACTGGAGAACCCATTGCTTTTTCCACAGTACGGATGGCTTTCACTAACTCCGCCAGTTCGTTTGGCTCCAGAGATGCTTGGTGGTCGCTTCCTTTCCATGTTTTGTCGAGAGTCACGTGGCGCTCCAGTACTTTAGCACCCATAGCAACAGCTGCCACTGAAATGGCTATGCCAGTTTCATGCCCCGAATAGCCAATGGGGATATCAGGAAAAGCTGACTGATATGCCTTGAATCATGACAGAGTTGGTCTGAATTACCAAGGTAGCAGTTTCAAAGACAAAGCAAATTTAACTGTAGTGATAATTGCGGTGGACAAATACTGTGCCGTAAAACAAGCAGCTGGTTATGCAGAGAATGCAAACTTTTATATTCAACAAGTCACACTGCATTACCAATCACCACATTCCAAATTTGACTAATATTATCAATACTGACAAGAAAAAGGAAGGTAGGTTCTCTTCTACAACCTACATTTCTCCTTTTAATTCAGTTCTACTATTCAAGGTCTTCAAAGCCTGTATCAGTGTAAGTAACAGTAAGAGTATCCTATTTTTATCCAAGAACCCAGTGGATTGGTTAAAATTAATCTGTATCCAAAACAGATTTCTTAAAACATTGTATTTAAAATCTGAAGCAATCTTTTAATCCGTGCATAGAGAACAGTCACCAAATCCTAAAGGCACTTAAATGTGTCATTCTATTAAAAACAATATACTATGTGTCCATAGATCTAAGGTAGTGCTTGAACACTGGCCAGTTTGGGAAAACTTTCTTACATGACTATTTGCCATATCCAAGTGACATTTCAAATGAAGGAAACTACAGTAGGGTCGAATCAATTTTCTTCATGGCTCTGATAGTCACATGAAACTTTTTTAACAAAGTTTCTGGTCTAGCTCCCTATTTAGAATTACATTCTCACTTCATGCACCTTCTTATTGATATCAGTCTACATAATTTTTCTTAGCTTTATAAATCACAGGGTTAACCTGTTAACCATGTCATGTTTTCCTCTGCTGAATTGTGAATACTCCAGCAATATCCTTTATCATATTCCTCAAAGATGAGTTCCGCTAAAAAAGGACCCGGTGGATCTTTTTACTTCAGTGTGAATTAGAGGAACATGACACATCTTGTAACTTCTCAGAAGCAAATTCCAGCACACCGGAAGACCTGGAAGTGTATCTCAGTAAAAGGACACCGCCCTTCTCTGCTACCCTACCCACAGCAAGCTCTGGGTTACTCACTGACCGATATAACACGGAGATTGACGTCCTCTGGCTGAAGCGGGTAGGCGCTGGTGCACTGCAGGAAGCAGAAGTTGGGATTTATGGGCTTCACAATCTGATAAACCTGATGCATTGTGTTCATCGACTGCATCCCACTGGAAATCACCATTGGGCGACCTAGCCATTACAAAATATGCACAAGTTTTGTCCTAGGTCTAAAAGAAAGCTACCCAAGATTAAATTAAATTCTTTTAAGTAAATTAATTCAGTAAAACTAGAAAAGAATGCTGAGTGAAACTTTTTTTTCCTAAGTCTGAGGGTGAGTTTCTTTTAAAGAAACTTCAGATTTTTTCCCAAAAATCAACTGGAGAAAAAACGTAATAACTGAGCTACTGAGAAATTGTAATGTTCACCAAGATGGCTCAAAGAAAATGCTTACCTTTCTTTGCAGTCTTTTCCAAATATGGAAAATTATTTGTATCTCCTGATCCTACTTTGAAAAATGGAACATCCAGTTCATGTAGAAATTCCACAGCCATCTACAAGGAGAAGAAATCACTGTGTTTTAAGATTCCGCTTCAGCTGGATAAAGGGATAACGAACTACTGTGCTTGGAAATAAACAACCTTTTAACATGGCAAACCCAATGCTTAATTAAACAGGTTGGTATTATAGACTTCTCCCCAAAAACCACTGCTCCTGAAGTAACATTTGCTATCTTAACAATTTTAGTTTCTGATTTCCCTCCAGGTGAACTATAATTATGCTTTCTTTCATACTTCTATTTTAGTGCAGAGTTTTGACTGGGATCACTGTCTCAAGGCAGTCTCTGGTCACACCAGCTGTACATTCTGCTGCTTAGTAAGCTCCATCTCAGCTTGAAGATGAACTTGTGTATCACAACATTCTTGCTTGTTTCTCTCTTTTTTTAAACTCTACCAGAGAGAGCAACTACCTGCAGATGGAAGTCTGCCTGTTGAAGAAGAAATGTGATACAAGTATGCACACTATTTTCCTGCCACACACATCCTGCAGCTCAGAATTACTAAGCCACAGAGTGTTTAAAACTACAGGTAGCAGAATAGATTCATCACACTGAAAACTTGTATGAGTACATTAAATAAGCACCAGGAAAAAAACCCAAAAGTGCCCAAGAAGGGAAATCCAAAGTTAGTTTGCTTTTAGGAGAGATACTAGACAATAAAATATGCCGAAGCAAAGACTATAAAACTGCTTATTTAAATGCTAATTATACTCTGCCTTTGTCTAAAATTATGAGTGCTATATTGAAGACAATTCAAGAACTACTAGAGGCTTCCTGAAAACAGGTATTACATCAGTAAGTGGCCTTTTAAAAATTAGTACTTTAGTACTAATTACTACTAAAATCTAATTTAAAGTAATTTAAAGTAAATTTTAAGTAATTTAAAAATTAGTACTTATCAGAAGAAAATTTAAATTCCAAATCTATCAACAGGTATTTAAATCCTCCATTCACCTCTTGGGAAAATAATGATATAGTTACCTTTGCCCCCTGTCAAACACTCACAAACATTTTTCATTTTTTCAGCTCTTTCCTTGTTGCAGTTACATCTACTTAGTGCCAGAGAAAGAATGCTAATGTCCATGAAGATAATCACATCTTATTCAGTCCAATTTTTCTATCATCAGTGCGATGGAATTTAAATTTCTTGTACCTGGGATGTACAACAGCACTCTACTCACTATTTAATAGAATTTATTCAGATGCATTGTGCATAAAGACAATGAGTATTTTACATTAAAAAGGCACAGATCTTATCTCAGGAGATGGCAAAAAATTAAATATAACAGGTAGACTTTGCATCTAAAGCTACTCTTCATTAGGTAAATATCTCTTGAAAATTAGCAGCTCTTCTTTAAGAGACTCAAGAACCAGGAAGTAATTTCAAATAACAAGAATGACATTAAAGGGAGTGGTTCAATGAGATCTTGCTTTGTCTCCTGTACACACTGGAACAGAATAGATAAAGAAGTTATTCATAGGCTTTTTTATTTATTTCACACATCACTTTAATAATTTCCTCATCTAATTAAACACACAATTTGACATAAGTGGACTTCCAGAGATTATGGTAAATTTACAGAAGTTAATGTATAAAAACTTTCAGAAGTTAATGTATTCTTAAAGAGTTATGTCAATTTATGTAATATTTTAAGTTTCAAACCCCTGTCTTGCAGAAACACCACCAGAAATATCAGGAGATGTGTAATGTAATTACTGCTCAAAAAGAAAGCACAAACATGTATCACTTCTGTTAATTAGCTGATAGAGCCACATACAAAGGAGCACAGCAGAGAAAAAGAAGGATTCTAGCAGCAGAAAGTGATCTTAGCGGCTGCCTAACATAAAAAATGTTCTGTGTTGCACTACAGCCTTTAGAAACCAGAGGTTTTAACATCAAAGAAGGAATGTGGGAGGTTTTTTCTCCCCAAAGGCACGTGGGTCTTTTAAGATCCCAGATATACAAGTCCAAGACTCCAGTCCAAGACTGGGTTCATTTACTCCTTTCTTAAAGGAGTACATGTTGTTCAGCAGGCCTTCAAGACGTGAAGACAGCAATAAAAGAAACATCACCACATCCTCTTCTCACAGATCTATTTCTGAATCCATGGCACTGAGCTATTGCCATATACACAAAACATATTTGTGTATCGTCAGATGAAGAGGGAGAACAAATGATAAGAAATAATACTGATATATCAGGAATTGTTTCTGATTGTAAGAGTGAGACACTGAATAGATTGCCTTAAAACATGAAGTAAATCACATCCTTGTCTTATCCTGGATATGTCTACTACCAGAAAGCCAGGGACATGCTCTGCTGGCCATATGCAAGAGTGGCTAGCTTACTTCTGGGAGGGTCTCTTTCCATTTGGTTCTCTGTATTTTCTAGACCACAAAGAAAAATAAATTTGTAATCTCTCATCTATACTGAAGTTCAAGTGTTACCTGACCTTCACAGCTTACACATATCAACTGTATGTTGCACTTCTTAATACTATCACTACCATTATTCTGAGGCAAGTAACATGCAACAGCTACAAGTATACATGTCTTAAGGGGAAACAGCAGCAGGAGTTTTGTGGCGCTGTGAAGCTGGTGACTGACTGCTCAAGGGCCACTGGCAAAAACCAGTAAATGATTCAGCAGTAACAGGACAAGGTGCTGAGCCCCTCCATGAGATTAGTAAAAGAAATAGGGGCATAAACACTTCTGCTGCTTAGAAACACCACAGGGGTACAGTAAACAACAAGGAGGGAGGCAAAAAAAGAGGGAAATAATAGGGATTAGATCAAGAAAGGAATCTGGTTTAAATACAGAAGGTATTATATGCTTGAAACCAACACACCAGACAACACTGGAGTGCAGTCTGATCGCCATCTTGATATACACTCTCAAAGCATCAACTGTTTATGAAGGTCAAAATAAAGCCTTGTCCCTAATATTACTTACTGTGTATAAGTATCTCACACATGTGGCAAGTCTTCCAAAATATTCAACCAACCACTGCAGAGACACAGGTGAACCGGCAAATTACTCTAGGTCTCTCAGTTAGAAATTGATTCTCCATATATTCTTTTTCTGTAAGAACCATCACACCTAAGTAATACCCAACAGACACAACAGCCAGACTCCCCTTGTTATTCCAGTATGGCTTACATACCTCATCCATGCCAGAAGCTGTGAAGAAAATGCCAATCTCCTCTGCATACTTCTTTAGCTCTCTGTATTGGTCATGACTGAACTCCAAGTGGCGCTTGTGTTCCCCATAAGTCTTTCCCCAGGAGTGTTTAGAGGTGTAGGGCCTTTCTAAGGCTTTCTTGTTGAATTTGTACTCTAGCTCACTCTTCTGGAACTTAGCACAGTCTGCTCCACAGTCCTGCAAAACAAGCGGGTGCACACTGAGTGGAAGTGCAAGTGCACCCACCTAACTCTGAATGCAAGGAGCGAGTAACTGATGTGCTCTTCTGTTGTGGAGTTTTCACATTATCATCACAGCAATCACAGAAACAGTAATGAACACAGAGTGACTGTGGACCTACAGTTCACATGAAACATTTTATTTCAAAGTCCCTATACACTTAGTAGAGCAACAGTTCAAAGAAATAATATTAAACCCACAAAACTACTTAGCTATGCATGCTGCTTACTCAAAGAGTTGACTTCCGTGGTGTTTTTCCCAGGTTTGCTGTCACTGATAATGTTACATTAAAAAAGGACACAGGATTCTGTGGAACAAGGAGTATGAATCTGAAATTCCTAGCATCATCAAGACTGGAAGAAACTTTTAAGATCATCCAGTCCAACCATCCACCCAGCATCACCACAATTATCCCAAGATCACATCACCAGTACCAGACACTCATGAACACCTCCAGGAATAATAACTCATTTGAAGGAATAATAATTCATTTGAAGTCACACAGTGAAGACAAATCCTCATTAGAGCAGTCTCCACTTTCACCCCAGTCACAGAACTGAATACACCATGCCCTGTGCTGTGATGATGTGTGGTTTTCTATCTAATGGATATAACATCAAATTTGAAAGCAGTTTGGCTGTCTTACTGGGTGACACAAGCTTTACTGCAATAAAGCCCTAAAGTCAACCAAGTCAAACTGGAGGTTCATTAGAGACGGTTCAGCAGCCGCCTGATACTTCCTGAATTCCCCGCAACCTCATGCCCCAGCTGTGGGGCTGCAGCCATGACAGAAGATCACAGAATGAATTAGATGGAAAAGACCTCTGAGATCATCGAGTCCTTGAGGTGACTGAACACCACCTTGTCAAACAGACCATGGCGCCAAGTGCCACTAAGTCTTTCCTTAAACACCTCCACGGACAGCGACTCCACCGCCTCCCTGGGCAGCCCATTCCGATGTCTGCTCGGTCTTTCTGTGAAGAAATTCTTCCTGATGTCCAGCCTTAGCCTCTGTGGCACAGCCTGAGGCCACGTCCTCTCATCCTGCCACTAGCTGCCTGGTAGAAGAGGCCGACCCCCACCTGGCCACAAGCTCCTCTCAGGAAGTTGTGGAGAGTGATGATGTCACCCCTGAGCCTCCTTTCCTCCAGGCTGAACGGCCACAGCTCCCTCGGCCGCTCCTCACAGGACATGCACTCCAGACCTTTCATTAAAGTCAAACGCAAGGGTCTCCCTGCAGACAATCTGTGTTTGGAATAAACCCAGGCCGCGCCCCGGCGCTCTCGCTCACCCGCCTCCCCCCCGTGCGCACCTTGACCATGCGGATCATGCGCTTGGCGATGTCCAGGTCGCCCTGGTGGTTCTGCCCGATCTCGGCGATGATGAAGCAGGGCTGGTCGCCGCCGACACGCCGCCCGGGGCACAGCTCGAACTCGCGAGCCATGGCGAGATGACGGCACCGNGGCCGGCAGGGGGCGCCGCGGCACCGCGCCCTCAGCGCTGCCCGTCCCGCGCCCGCCGCGGAGCGATGCCCGCAGGGACACGGATCCCCGGAAAACACACCCCAGCTGGGTGTTCCAGCCAAGAGACGCGTAAAAACTTCCAGGGATGGTGACTCCACCACCTTCCGGGAAGCCTATTCCAGTGCCTGACCACCCTGACAATGACAATTTTTTTTTTTTTTTCTAATATCTAATCTGAATCTCCCCTGTCTCACCTTAAGGCCATTTCCATTTGTCCTCTCACTGCAGGCCCGGCAGGAGACACCGACGCCCACCTCACTTCACTCTCCTTTCAGGAGTTGTAAAGACTTGGTTCAGACAAAACTTTCCATGATACATGGAAATAAGTGGTAAAATATAAAGCAATGGCTAAGGCCACTTTTGACATTATTTTACTCCACAATCCTTCTCTGACTTGACATGCAGATACACTTGTGACATTCTGGGCCTATCTGTAAGATTTTTAATGGAACTGAAAATCAGTAATTTCAATTGTTACGATTTTATGGTACTTCTGGTGGGTTTTTGTTTGTTCGTTTGTTTTTTCTGGTTTGTTTTGTTTTGGTGAGAGATCCGAAGTGGAGTTCAGTCTCATTGACGCACTATGTTGGTACCACAGTTACAGTACAGTAATTCTTTTTGTTGGTATTGACTGTTCCCCAAGGAGAACTGCATCCTTCTGACAGACTGCAGTGACTGATTGAACACAACCAGAAGACTCTTAAGCTGTGTAGTACTACATGAGAGATAGCCTAAGAAATTGCCTCAATTTAAAATCAGAAATGGCCTTGATGAGTGATATACTGCAGTATGCCAGTGGCTCTTGAAAAAGATGTTGTCTTTTACAAAGGATTGAATTTTATAAGTTATGGTGAGAACACCATATAAATATAAACTTTTTCTCTTTGTGTGACCAACAATTGCAGACTATATAAAATGTTTGTATCTGTATGAAACCAGTCAGTTCTCTAGAAAGAGGTCAGTTGCCTGAGGCTGTCTCATAGACGAGAAAGTTTCCTGACAACAGAACTCATACTAACCATTTCCACTGGTCAATTACATTGGCTACAGTCACAGGTGGATACAAATGCAGGTGTAGCTTTTTTAGGGGTGCTGAATGACTGTTACAGAAAAAGATCTGAGTAAAATACTGTCCCTATAAAAAAGGTTGTATGTATGCAATGGGTAATACATACTAAATGTTTTTATGACAATTTTCCAGAGAAAATATAGAAAGTTGAAACTATACTGCAGGTATTAGTGATGTACCCCATATGGGCTAAACCAGTACAATTTCAGGAATTACATTACATAACAGTTGAAAACCACACTGTAGTCTGATGAACTTTAGGATACTAAAAATTAACGATTTATGAAAACATCTGACACTCAATATTGGCTATGCAAAACAATTTGTGAATGTAATCTTAATACTGCATGCATACAAACACTGACAATAATTATAGTGAAGTTTACCCCAAAAGTTTGCTCATTGAAAAAGCAGCTCCTTAAGTGTTTCTTAATTGTAGTATCTGAAGCAAGCCTCTTATGTGCTATTTTTCACTGAATTTTAGTTTACACTGTAATATACCACCTATTCCATGAGACATTTCTCCAACTACACTACATGGCTTGAGCCAAAAGCCCAGTTTGTTCTTGTAGTTCCTTAGGTGCTCCAGGTTCCTCCTGCACAAATATTCTTCCTCCACCACCAGCTCCACAGAACAGACACACCCTTCTTTCCTGGGGCAAGTTCCTTGTTCAGTCATCAGGTAAAGAGGCAGGAAAAACAATGCCTCCAGAACACAAGTAATTAACTTCTAGAATAATTTTGCAATGACATAATAACATTTTGTGTATTATAGCCTAAAAATTACAGAAGATTGAGACCCTGTACTTTTAATTATTCAGTATTAAAGCAGTAGAATGGAAGGTAAGATAACACGCAGTGATATATATATGTATATATCTATATCTATATCTATATCTATATCTATATCTATCTATCTATCTATCTCTCTCTCTCTCTCTCTCTCTATATATATATATATATGTATATATACATATATAAATATTTCTAATTTAAAGCACTAAAGTAAGAAACAAATAATAATAATAGTATGGAAACTGTGAACTTTTCCAACCCAGAACGTTTTATACTCCCTTACACTTCCTAATGAAGGTCTGGCCACAATAATTCCAACATTGTATTCGGTGAAACTGTGTTCCTGTGTGATGTCTAAAACCCTGGTTCTGTTGCAGGTTTGTCTTTTATTTCAGTGGGAGAGCCAACTCACACGGAGGATTTGATGGATGTATTTACAGACAATAATGAGAAACATACAGAGAATACAATGAAATACTACCAGCTGGAAGGACCTACAATGATTGTTTAGTGCAATTGCTTGACCATTTCATGACTTGTCAGTGTGATGGTTGTCACACTGATAGTTATCATACTAGGCACACTACTGAATTTACATGCAGTAATGCTTTATTCAGGTATTACAGAGCTTGAGACTACAAGTGCATGTAGTTTATGTACTCAGACACAAACTTCTATACAGCCCTAAAACTTGACTGGCATGATAAAAGATATTTGAAGAGCCTTGATCCTTGAAACAGATGATGTGCTTGCACCTTTGATATAGATTTTAGGAAGAAAATTCCAAGATAATCCAGTGATGACAACTATTTGCCAGCAGCAATTCCTTTCAAATATCAAGATCTAGTACATTTCAAAAAAGTTTGACTTTGTCAGTGAATTTTAATTCTCTGGTCTCCTTTCCTTGGATGACACTTTGCAATTCTGGGGGTGTTAACTTCCCATGGCCACATAATCTAGCTGTCTTATTCACAAACAGTGCATAAACTACATGCACTTGTTGTTTGCTTGCTTCCTCGTCCTCCTGTTATGTTGAAAGAAGAGTTTTCAGCACTTAAGACTATAATCCTCAAGAACCAGAAGTGACTTGCCAGTGAGATGTTTATAGTCTTGTGGCCTTTGTTTTTAGCCTGTGCTAAAACAGACCTATTTTCAAGGTCTCTGGTATTATCCCACACTTATACTCTACATCATAACAAAGACACCTGGTACCCAATTTCAGTTTGCACTGAGTAAATTCACTCAAACTAATAACAAACCTAACAGCCCACCAGTTCCTGTGGCCTTGCAATGCTAGCATTAGTTTTCTTACTAGCTATGAAAGTATAATATTTTTATTGGGCCATCTAGGCCATAGGTGACAGGCAGAACCTCTCCTTGTGGTGACAACAAGAATTTGATTTCTGTAGATTTTCATTATTTCAGCCTGACATTTGAATTTTAGTTTCCACACAAGTTCTGACAAGCTAAGTAGACCAGCCTGTTTCCCTCTTGCTCTGACCAGCTTTCTCATGCAACTTTGAGAACAAGCCTGTATACTGTGAATGTGTCCAGATGTGCTAATAGTTCAGTAAATTACAGTAATGGATTGACTTGTCCTTTCACCAGATCTTGTGGAGTTTAAGTAACTTTAAACAACTTCCACGGGAAGAACTGAGAGATGGAGATTGCATACAATATTTGAGAGGGGTGGCTGGGTTGATGTGAATGAGACAACTCTTACTGACAAACAATGGTTAAAGGTTACAGAGGCAGGAAGGGATTCAGAAGGGAAAAGATATAAGAAGAAAGTAGGGAAGAGTGACAGAGTAAAGTGATACTGGCTGATACTGGGCCAATGGATTGCTGAAAATGCTGTGAAGCCCAAATATCTGAGGAGCATAAGAAGCTGGACTGAAAGCTGGGAGACAGGGGAGTTTGAAGGATACTGGTTTCATGACAAATGCTGCTGGAAGTAGCAGCTGGGGGGACTGAGTCATGAAAATCAGAGCCTTTCCCTAGTGCTATGGGTAATATGAGACAAATGGGGCTATAAATAAGGGGTCTGCATGAGAAGAAGGAAGATGATGTTAAGCATCATCTTTTTTCCCCTAAAAGTCACAAGCAATGGACTATGATCCATTAGAACATACTCAAAATTGGTAAATATTTAAAATTTAGCTAGAGGCCTATCATCAGTATATTTTCTCCCTCCTTCTGCACAACTGTCTTCTCTCCTTCAGTTATTTCCTGAGCAGAAGGAACAGATATCTCTATGTTCCAGCCCTGTGTGTATCACTGGGGTGCACTTGCAATTTTTGACTTGACAAGACACATGATCAGGGCTATGACACAAACTATATGTTTAGGGCTATACAGACCTCAAATGATAGAGGCTGCTAGTTTTAAGATTTTTCAGTCATCATTTTTGCTTCTTTCAGCATGCTTAGTGAACAGTCAGTAAAATACCCCCCTTAAGAGCAATCTTGCCCCAGACTGTACCAGATGTACTGGAGGTGACTGTCCTAGTCTGTATATCCTGTGTTTTACAAGACAGCAGGGAAACAGTACCAAAGCTGTAGGGAAGAGAAAGCTAGTTGCTAAATCAGCCAGTTCTGAGTCACTGTTTTTGCTATCAAATTGCTGGATGATAACTGGGTTGATCACTAAAATAAGCTTTTCATATCTAATTGTCAAACTGAATTCTTATAGCTGGCTTATTCAAGGCATTATTGTTTAGTTTATAGATCTGTTGAATTCTTACAGATGCAAATCAGTATGAGAAATGTGCTGAACTAACACAATACCTATATAAAATACCTGGTCTTTGGCATCTCTGAATTGACATTTGGAATAAGTAGACACCATCCAGTCTAATCTGGTTGTACTTCAGTTCTACTCTGCAGATGAGAGGAGGGAGGAGAGTACATTCTGTGCATTGAGGGCAGAGAGGGAGAGGTCTAATACTCTCATTTTTCTGAGAGGTGTGCAAATGTAAATTGTTACTTTAAGAAGCCTCCACGCGATTGTAAAAGGCGTAAGGACAGAAATAATACATCTGTTGTCAGAGGAACAGTTGAAAAGTGTGTGATGCAGAAACCTGTGACACACAAAACAGTGAGAATAAACAGAATGTTTGTTTGTCGTCTTAGCTCGGGGCTGTCAATCCTGCCTCAGTGCTGCTGTAGGAGTGCCAGTCGACATCTCAGCCTCCTGGCCTGCCTGGATGACATTGCTCCTCACTGACCTGCTCATCACTACAATCTGTGGGCTGAGGTCATAGCCAAACCCATTCTCAGCTGGTTTGTACATGTCAGTCACAAGTTCCCACTGTAAGAGGCACATCTTGCATCTGGATCCAGTTGCTTTCCTCCAGCAGATCAGAGCCCAGATGTGCTGTTGCAAGGAAATAGATCTCTAACACTTCCAAGTATTAGAAAGAGAACTGAACTCTGACTGGAAAAATAAGCATTCACATAGATGCTACTGCCTTGATTACCCAGGGGGAAAAAAAAGTCAAGTTAATGTATTTTGTGATAAGGCAGCTGAATGGGTGCTTTCTATATGTTCAAAATGTAGATTACTTTGACACTTAAACAGGGGAAAGTGGTGCAATACCTCACCTTCTGTATGGAATTCAGTCATAAACCTGTTGCTATTTTAGGAGAGAAATGAGAAGATTTTGGCAGATTCAAGAGTTTCAAACGAGCTTCAAAAGCTCTTGACTACCCAGTTTTCCATATAGTCAAACTACCTTTCAAAGTTCTTCTAAAAATTAATTAAAAAGGTAAAAAAACCCCTCTGTCAATAAAAAATGGCTTTTCCCTTCTACCAGGGCCTTCTTAACTTCCTTACATTGCAACAGTCTGCAGTAAATTGTGATTTCTACTCAATATGTGATTCAAATACAATCCCTGTATTTGAAGTGGCTGTCATTTATTTAAAGTTCAATTAAACTATTAAAAACAAACAAACAAAAAAACAAAACCAAAAAAACCCCACACTTTGAAAAGTAGTTTGCACCAGAAATAGAATTAAAGAGTTACTTTTATTTATACTTCTTTGCATGAGTTCTTTTTATGCAGTTAGGTTCTGCTCAACTTTTTGTGACCTGTGTTGGGTTTGGGCAATTTAAAATACTCATTCTGCACCTCATGGAATGCTTTTGTGTCTGTAAATCAAATCCAGTAAAGGCCACTGCTTCATTGTTTCTAAGGAAGCTGACAGGACTGTAATACACGAAAGAAGTGATAGATTATTTGCTATTATTTCAATTAGTTTTACTACCTTAGGAATTGCAGAAGTTCCACATTCAGAAGTGATACTAAGACAATGTATGATGAAGTAGCCTAGGGGATCCAAACTGTAGAACAAAAATGTAATACAGATTGTCTAGAAAACTTGACTGGAAACTAATTTACTGAATAAATTTTCAAATATAATACCGAAGTAAAATTTTTCACTGAATACTTATGATGATGGGGAATTTACAATTTCTGTTGTAAATTAAATAGGTCTCTTTAGTTATGTCAGAGAAGATGAGGGTGATATTATAGGACAGAAAGATGCTTATTTCCTACAGAGTTGCAATCAGTTTGGTCAGACAGGCTAGGAAGTTATCATCTGTCAAGAAAGAATTTTTCTCTCAGGACAGTTCTGTCAGGTAGGCTAACAAGTCATCCTTTGAATATAAGAACTTCACATGCAGCACATTCTACAACAACAAGAAACTGTGGAGTCAAACATACATGTCATTGCTTTATGGAATCAGAGATTCTGTTTAATCTTTCACTAGTGAGAATTCAAAATGTTTTTCTGTGAACTTGTTCTTTAAGATATGAATGGTAATTACCCTTATTCAGGCTTAAGGAACCCTCCTAACTGGCATTTTAGAGATTGAGTGGCCTTACAATGACATCAATCATCTTCTTTGTTGGCATTTATGCCAGACAAGAGCAGACTAAGCAAATTAAATAGGCAGGAATTTGAGGCTTCTTGCAGGCTTCAGCAGTTCTGCATGGTAACGTTTTTTTTTTTTTGTTTGTTTGTTTGTTTGTTTTTGTAATAAGCCTTTATCCTGAAAAGGACAATCAATGACCCGGCTTGAAAATGTATTTCAGAAATACCTGCAGATAGGTACTTTTCCTTCTGCCCCTATATAGGGCTTTTTCTTCCTGATAATTAATGAGTTTTGTACCAAGAACTAAAAGGGACCCTTCAAGCACATTCTCCCTTATTTCATACACCTCTCAGAACACCACAAAAATGTTGACTTCACTATCTTTATGGAAATGCAACATGCTATAGGAGTTTTTTCCTGTGCATTTCCTCTGATTCCTTTTAGCAAAGCTGATCTCTTAAGAAAATAAATGGTAAGGCATCAAAAATCTAGTTCTATTTTTTCTTTTGTTTCTGAGGAAGTAATGATCCATGAGGAGCCACATACTTCTGTTTCAACTGTCAGAAAAACACCTATCTCTACACTGGATTTGTATGCACCTAAATCAAACTCTCCACCTTGGATAATGAGAAAATTTGGAGCACATTATTAGATCTGTTGAAATAAAGCAATCCTAACCTTCAAGAATCTCAAGGCTCTGCAACTAGACAAATAGGCTGAACCTAATGAGAAATTGTCTGGAGCAAAGAAACTTTCCCTTGGTGGAGAAGGACCAGTTTAAGGATCACATAAACAAACAGGCCTTACATACTCCACCAATGACAAAGCTGACTGATGCCTTTGGGAGTCCACCCTTGATAGTCTTTGAAAGGCCATGACAACTGGGAATGTTCCTCAAGACTGGAAGAGAGCAAGCGTCACACCTATCTTCCAGAAAGCCAAAACAGAACATCAGCAGAGCAACAGGCCGACTAGCTTCAGGTGAGCCCCTGGGAAGATGACGGAGCAACTAATCCTGGATACCATTTCCAATCTCAGGAAGGACAAAAAGTCTTCAGAAGTAGCCACCATGCACTTATGGAAGGAAAGTCATGCTTAACCAACTTGACGACCTTCCACAGGGAGTTGTCTTGCCTGCTGCATGAATGGAGAGCAAAGAGACTTTGTTTACCTTGGCTGTAATAAGGTTTTAATGCTGTCTCACACAATGTTCTAACAAGACAAGCTGACAAAATACGGGATAAATAAATGGATAGTGAGGTGAATGGAAGATTATCTGAACAATCAGGTCCAGAGGTTGTGATAAGTGACACAAAATCAAGCTGGAAGCAAGTTCACTAGCATAATACTTCAGGGAATGATAGTGGGGCCAGTACTGTTGAGGTTCTTCATTAACAACCTGGATGGAGCAGTAGAGTGCTGCTTCAGCAAGTTCACATATTATACAAAACCAGGAGGAGTGACCATTACATCAGAGGGTTGTGCTACCACTGAGAGGGACCTTGGTAGGCTGGAGAATTGAGCAGAGGGGAATCTCATAGAGCTCAACAATGGGCAACGTGAAGTCTTACACTGGGATAAGAATAATTCCAGCTATCAGTACATTCTGGGGTCTGGAGGATAGCTTGGCAAGGAAGGGCTTGGGGTCTTGGAACCCCAAGCAAGAAGCTTATCATCTACCAGCAATATGCCCTTACAATGAAGAATGCCAACAGCATCCTGGGCTGCACAAGGAAGACCACTGCCAGCATGTGAAAGAAAGTGATCCTTCCTCTGCATTCAGCACTTCTGGAATGCTGAATCCAGTTTTGGGTCCACAGAACAAGAAAGACATGGACATACTGGAGTGAGTCCAGGGCAAGACAACAAAGATTGTTAAAGGATTGAAGTACTTTTGTATTAAGGAGAGGCCCACTATATCCACCCAAAATGTTGGCAAGACTTTACCTTCATGGTGTTGCTTACTCTATAATTCATATTTCATATAATTTCAAGTATCTTGACCCTGTATTTGCAAACCTGCCTCTTTATACTATTCTTGTCACATGCTACTGTTATGCTCTGGCAGTCTAACCCTCCACTCTGCTCATCTTTGTGCAGCTCTGTGCTTCCCTTAGGTAGGGAATAATGTCTATTCTCTGCTTACTCAGATTCTCTTTGAATACGATGCGCAGCTGTGATGATTAGATACAGCTGTCAGAGCAACAAAAAAGCAGCATAGCACCACATGTTTATTAGTTGTAGGTATATTCCTTATTTTACTGAGTAATGGCTGTTCCTTGGAAAGCAGCTGCACCTTTTATCTTCGGATGTTTGTGTTTAACAGTGTGTACACTACCAGCAGCATCTCTTCATGCCCCCATCTAATTAAATTCTCATGGCAGCAAATCAGCTTGAAAAACTGAAACAAATTGAAAACAGTGTGTCTTGGTGTGGTACTGGAGGTCTCGTAACAGAAGACATGCTTGTCAATATACATGTGAAGTAAGGGTGGGACACTTCAAACCCTCCTGCCTTGCAGGACTTGATATATCCAAGGAGCCTCTCTCATGAAAAAAACCTGCCTTTCTTCTGGGGATGAGAACTACATATAGAACAACATAAAGACTGGCTTCTCTTGCATGTTGTACTAATAAACATGTCTCCAGTTTGATTGTCTGAATAGGAGAATTGCTCTTTGGTCTTCCTAGGTAGTCAGAGCGGGCAGATGGCTTGTTTAAGCTGCTACTATCAATATGAGTTATAGACCCTGGCTTGGCTTTAAATCCAACCCCATTAAAACAAGGTGAACAGCTGCAGCATGTCTCTGTAGTGCAGATGGGCTTGAGCTGATTGGCAGTGACGTGTACAAATGTTTTCTTTGTGGGCTTTAGTCTTCATAAACCCATTTAGTAGAACTGTTAATTGTAGCTGTAAGTGTCCAAGTCAGTGTATGTGCAGTGACCTTTAAAAATCTGCTTTGAGGGAGCTTCCAGATTGATGTGAAGTGATGTGCAGGGTAGCTGTTGTGGAGCAGACTGATGCTGGTAGCTTTACATGCCTCTCAAGCCAGTTCCTTTTGGCTTTTGTACCTTGCAAAGGAGTGGCAATCTGACCCCAAGTAGGCACCATCTTTCTGATACAGGAGTCTAGTTATAAAATACTAGGTTCTCATAAGTGAAAAGCTGGAGGTTTTTCTAACTTCTGTCTACAGCTTGAAAGGTGCTAGCCATCAGCAGTTTGAGGGAACCTCTTAACTGATTTCAATGGAACTGGACCAAGTCCTAGTCATTGTGTCCTCTCATCTTCGACTTCCCTCCAACTGTGGGCTCTTGTGCAGGGAGCTTCTAGTTAGAGAGATTTCCTGAGTAGTGATTCATGTCCAGATGTCAGCTCTGCAATGCCTTTCTCATTTGCATATTTACAGAGTGTTGTAAGGACTTCATTTCAATTTTTTTTTCTCTAGAAACATCTGTTCTACTAATGATTTAATTTCTTAAATCAAGAACATTGTGAAAGAGTCAGAGAAATCCCACTATTGTGGGATTGCAATGCATTTCTGCTGCAATGCCTTTCTTAATGTTGGAAGTGCAGAGTTGCAAACCCATATTTTCATAAATACTCAAAAACATATTTTTCAACTACTCCTAAACCAAATATCATACATATAGAAACTGGAACTAAATTTTATCCTCTTTCAAAGAGTGTCAAGAGACACTCCTTTGTAGTCTGTTTGCCTTTTCATATTTCCATAAGGGTTTATTAATCTAATATTTCTGTAATAAACTCTTCTCCCCAGTGTGACACATCAACAAACCACTATGGGTGAATAACAAATGGTATGCTACTCTTATGTTTTGTTCTACTCTCTAAGGAGTAACACCTGCCTTTAGAAAAGGAGGTATCTTGACTTCTTATACAGGGTAAGAAAGCAGGAAAGTAATAATAGCTTTGTCAGTGCAAGAACAATTCATAGTTCATCTGAATGATAGATAACATAAAATTTTTTGAATTCGTCATCAAAACAGATCTAATGGCTCTCTGTATTTTCCTTTTCATCTAAAGCAATAACATTCAGTTACTCATTCTGATAGAACACAGAAAATAATTTTCTTGGGCCATTTGAAAAATTGCAATGCTGCTTATATTTCATATTCCTTAATCCCTATTCTGCAATTTTTAGACAAGTAAGTAACCGGATTTGCTTTTCATTTTAAATCACAATGTCCTACTTGTGTTTGTGCCCTCAGAAATCCCCCAGAGGGCTAAGAGGCAGTGGTAATGCAAAAAAGGAAATAGCTAGACAGTCATCCAAAATTCACTAGTCATAGTTAAAGGGAAGCAGTGCAATATTCCTTTATTTACATATAAGGAAAGAAGAGTGATGAAAATGAATGTGGGGATATCTTTTTTGAAGAACTTGTGGAACAAAGTCAGCAAGTTTCTGTGAGAGCGTGGCATACACTTCATGATGACATTTCATTGTTATTGTCTCCTGTTGTGAGTTATGGGCCTGCTTACTGCTATTGTTTTTAATTCTTTAGCTTTCTCATGGTAGCTGGAGATTATTTAAAATAAATAATCTTGCTGTTTTTCTATGAGAGACTAAATTCAGGAAAGTCTAGCCTCCTGCCATACCAGATTCTGAGTTCTCATAGGAAAAACTAGATACATGTTTTATTTGACTAAATGAGGTGAAGGGAGCTCTCTATCATACTACAGGAATTTACTTGTGCTTTTTTTGCCTAGCAAATTATATTGATTGG
>VZRH01002014.1:377267-395521 GCA_013397555.1 Urocynchramus pylzowi
GTGTAACTGAGCATATGATTTATCTCACCCATTAAATTCACATGGGGAAAAATCTGTCTTTCAGAGTTAAATTTTTCTCTGAATTTGGCCTCATTTTGAAATACGTCTAAACCCTTGTTTGGGACTATAACATAAGCCTGGATGGCATTACCTCTAATATTTCATGAAAGGTACACACAGACTTGTAGGCAACATGTAAGAGGAATTAAACAAGTACCTCTTGCAGCAACTGCACCAGCTTGAGGGCTGCCCAGCGTCACTTTCTCCTTTTTTACAGAAATATTTTCCCCTCCCTCTCTGCTATGCTAATACACTACATGCACGGCCAGCAGGTCAGAGGAGGTGATTGTCTGTCCCTCTGCTCATGTGAGACCTCACCTGGAGTACTGCACACAGTTCCAATGCCCTCAGCATAAGAAAGATGTGGAACTGCTGGAGCAAGTCCAGAGGAGGCCACGATGTTGGTAAGATGACTGGAGCACCACCCCTACAAAGACAGACTGAGGAAGCTGGGTCTGCTCATCCTGTAGGAGAGAAGGTTGTGCAACTTCCTACCATCTGTAGGGTACTACAGGGAAACTGGGAAGGGAGTCAATGTCAGGAACTGTAGTGATGGGGCAAATGGTAATGAGTACAAACTCAAACAGGGGAAATTTAGGTTAGATATTAGGAAGAAATTCTTTAGTCTTCTGGTGGGGAGACACTGGAACAGGTTGCCTAGGGAGGATGTGGATGTCCCAACCCTGGGAGTGTTGAAGCCAGGTTGAATAAGGCCTGGAACAATCTGCTCTAGTGGAAGGTCCCTGCCCAAGGCAGCAGGGGTTGGGACTAGATGATCTCTTAGTCCACTCCAATTCCTTAACATTCTACAATTGTATGATTCTATCTGTGTTATAAGCCAGATACAGGAACATTATCAAAGTAACTGTCAAAAAAATTGTATCAGAAATCACTGCCCTTCCAACAAACATTTTGTCAACACATGGTCAATGGAACACATGCTTCCTGAATTTACACTGACCTCATTAATGTGTATAAATGTCTAAAGGCAGGGGTGTCAAGAGCATGGAGCCAGGTTATTCTTGGTGGTGCCAACCAACCACTAGGACACAAGACAACTGTCAAAAACTGATGCACAGTAAATTCCACTTGAACTGAGAAAGAGTTTTACTGTGTGGGTGAGTGAGTATTGGAATAGATTGTCTAGAAAGGGTGTGGAGTCTCCCTCACTGGAGATATTCAAGATACATAGACACAATCCTGTACCAAATGCTCTGGGATGACCGTGCTTCAGCACAGAGGTTGAACCAGATGACCCACTGTGGTCCCTACCAACAACACCTTCTGTGTTTCTATGATTTAAGCTTCCCTACGGCAGACATAAGACACACAAAATCACGGGAGAAAGGTTTGACACAACCGACGTTTTGGACATATTCTGCGGGTTCGAATTTGTCTCCAAGTTGCCGACGGACCAGTGTCTTGTCCCAGCAGAGCGCCTGTGCTTTGGCAGGCTGGCAGAGGCACCTCCGGTTGCCGCTGTAGCCCGAGGGAGCGGATCCCGGTGGAGCGGAGCGGATCCCGGTGGAGCGGAGCCCGCTGGTGCCGCCCGGCTCTCCGGGCACNGAGATCGCGGGCATCGAGAACGACGAAGGCTACGGCATCCTTGAGAACGGCGAGGTGCCCGAGGCACTGCAGGGTCCCGAGGGCCCGGGCGCGGGTACGCCCTGCCGGGGCGGCGAGTGGGGCTGGGGGTGAGGGGTCCCGGGTNGGGACCCTCGCCCCGGCGCTCTGCCCCGAGCGGGGCCCGATGCCCGGGGGTGGTCCCGGGGGTGGGTCGGGGCCGTCCTGGGTGCGCTGTGCCACAGGGAGATACCTCCCTGCTCTCCCGGTTATCGTTTGTATCTCCTGAAGATGCCTAAGGCGTGCCCGTGTCCTAATGCGAACGGTGCTGATCTCGTCTAATCCAGGAGCCTGTCTGAAGGAAGGCTTCTGAAAGCTGAATAAATCCGCCACTTGAGTTTCTGTCTTCAGCGGGGGTGATCTTAGTCTTAAAGCACAAGAGCAGTTAAGCTAATGTTTAATTTTAGTAAACCTTTAGCCTTTGTTCCTTGGTAACCTTTGTACTGAATGTAGCAAACCCGACACTGCAGAGCCCGCGTTTGGAGAAGGGTGGGAGCTGTGTGTTGAGAAGTATGGGTTATAGTCTAATGGTGGCTACATCAGCCCGAAATAAGCACTTCTCCTTATGAAAGATTTTAACTGAAGTCTGAGTGGAAAGGGGTTGATGTTGCAACACTCTCAGAAGACTTTGCTTCTCCTTGTCACCAGGGCCACAGGGGCATATTTGCTCTCATGTGACATCCCTTTGTCACTGCAGTAGGGTGCCACTCTCCTTCAGACTAAGTTGAATAACTGCTCCCCAGTTCTTCGTTGGAACATCTTTAGAATTAAGTCTTCACTTTGCAACCTGATATCAGAAATTACTGACGTATCTTATGTATGAGGGGGCAGGTTTGTAGTATCTCAGTGAATAAAGCTCATCTCGATCAACTGGGTATTGGAGACCTTCCAGTGCTTATTTAGTGGTGGCACTGCCTTAATGTCAGCTCACTTATAAGGTCCAAAACATACGGATTACATATTCCTGAAAAAAAAGGTATTTACTGGGGACTGTCTTGCTCCAGCACAAGAGCTTGAGGACAGTTGTTATCAGAACACCATCCTGTTTTGGTATCATACATAATTTGACTTTTGTATTCTATGTATAGTGAAGAAACAGACACAATGGTCACTTCCCTTCTTACTTGCAGAAAGCTTAGGCAAACACCGTGCCTTACATGGGCTTTATGTTCCAAACAGACTCTGGAACATTAAAGTGGCTGTTTGAAAACTAATTTAGTTGAAAAAAGATCTATCATTCACCTTTTCCACAATATACTAGAGCAGCTAGAAGAATATGTTCTCTACATACATGTAGTGATGACTATTGCAAAGTGTTTCCTTGTCAAAAAGTTGACTTGTTTAATGCTTCTAGACTGGTTTGATATTTAAAAGTAGTTCTTAAGCTGCCTTTCAAGCATTTTTCTCGAGTCATGTAAGTTGACTTCTCATGAAGTGCAAAAGGGTTATTTGAGAGCTTTAGGAAGAAGTTAATAAAATAATAAATATGATAATATGATCCAAGCATCTGGGAACTCTGGGCAGGAACTGTATGTCATCTTGCTTTCTTTTATGCCCTGGGATTGTGTTTATGCTCTGGCCTGTTAAATAGGTGTGGTAGATGATGCTTGTGGACTTGTGGTGGCCCTGTTTTTTACCAGAACATTGATCTCTGTTGACTGTCAGAGCCTGTACTCTTTCTCTCCATGTTAAAAAGCACAGACTTCAGCCATTCAAAATGTACTGGTTCAGGCATGGTGACAAATGATCCAATGACTTCTGTTGCCATTTGTGTTAGACATTTCTTATCATCTGATCAGTACCTTAATAAATATCAGACAGTTGTAGTCTCTGGCATATTAGCTCATTAAGCTCTTCTGCAATTGAATAGGTGAATGCAAATTTCTTCTTGAAACAATGCAAGTTCTTATGTAAATCCTTAAGCATCATGACCAGGGATTTGTGGATTTACTTTTTTTAACCGTAACCTTTCTTGAACTCATTTACAGGTCTGTTGGATAAGTTCTTTCTAAATACTGGGCCAAAAGTAATAACTTGGGCAGCTCTCAACTGGAGTTTGAAGATCTTAACTTCAGATATAGTCACACGCAATCATCAGCTTCTTGAAATACACTTTTAAGAATCATAGTGTGTCATCAACAAACAGTCTTTCAATTTCAGTCTCTTGGTAAATGATTAGACAAATACATGGACAGAAGTGAACTTCATGAATTGAAAATATCAATATTGGAAATTCTGTTAATTGTCTTAATGGTGGATACTGGGTGAGTATGGGGGGAATGGCGGAATGTTGCCAGGCTTGCGTGTCTCACACAGCATCATTTCGTGTTTCATGTTGCCATGATCAGGGTTAGAACACTGATCCAGGCCTGATCCAGTCAGCCATTCATTATGTAAATAGCTATGCCATTCAAGCTGCCTGAGCTTGCAAAAACCTAATCTTATTTCCTTTGGAAGGTGAAACATAATCCCTGCTCCAGAAAGCAGAGAGTAGTGTATAAATCAAGTAATACAATGCTGTTGCCTAGGTATGGGTAACGTGATGTCTTATGACATTTCTTTTTCAGTGATGAATCAATGTCCATGTATTTACAGTGAGATTCTGACAATAGTATGTTTTGAGGTTGTATTGGTTAACTTACTGTGAGCGAGAGAGAGAGTTCAAGGGGAAGTGTGTGGTTTCTAGATCCTGTATGCCAATACAAATCATCGTGGCAGTTTGTCAAGTAGCTTTTTATGGGGAATTTCATTCAAAGACAAGCAGTTATATGTGTTAACAATTGTCCAAATACACAAGTTTAATGTAGGCTGACTAGTCTCAAACATTGCTTTCACATTTTCACACTCTGTAAGTTTTATATGAACTTGACTGAATTATGTTTCTCTATCTTCAAAAGATGTTCATGAGCCTCTAGCAATTAAGAAAATTAATTGTGTCTGGTGGTTTGTCTAGGTATTTCATTTAACAGCCATTCAGGAACTGAGTATCAATTTGCTTCAAAATTGTTTAGGAAAGAATTGATTCCTACTGTCTGTCGATAGCACCACAGACAGAAAGAGTTCTTGTCTGTGACTATTGATTTTTTCCTTAATAGTTTGAGCAGCCATTGATTTGGGTTGTGCTATGCAATCAGCATATGAGGCTTCAGAGTCCCATAAGATAGCACTGAGAAAAGTATAATAAAGGAATGGTGTTAGTGATGCTGCATTATTATGAAGTCAGGACAGAGAAATCTGTATTTTTTTTTGTTTTCAAGAGAATACTAGCAGAAATGTACAGAAGGTGGCAATTACAGAAGCTGTTACATTGGAAAATTATAGAAGCTGTTATGGCACAGTGTTATTGCAGGTGTGTTTTAATTCTAGCCTATTGATTATATTGAAAATGAGGCAACTAATGGGTTTTGATAGGACAGCAGATTAAACTAAAACACTGGAAAAAAGCACTTTTCCTGAGCTGCTTGCCTTTATTCTGCACACACGGACGAGAATGAGTTTTGGCTTGAAAAATTATTTCTTCTCCAGGTTCTTGGATAACTATGTAAACAAAAGCTTTGTAAAAGATTCTTATTTCTTACCATCTTATGGGTGAGAGGTAGGTAAAAGGAAAGCATGACTGTGCCTTAAAGAAAAAGAATGGTAAACTAGGCCTTGAGTGGTGAAGTTACTTAACCTTATGTCAGAATATATTAAACTTTGTTCTTCTGTTGCTTTAACTAGAGCTGCTAGCTCATTGAATGTAGCAGTATTTAGAGTACTTACTGTTTAAAGGAGATGCTGAAGGTAACTCATAAAAAATACTTCTATTTTAAAAGAGTATAAGAAAAATGTTTCAGTGTACTGCAAAGTCCTTCCTCTGACGTTTCAGATAACAGTCCTCTTTTGCACTGAGAATAAGACTTTAGAGAGGCTGGTGAACAAGGCTAAGCTAACTTCCTTTTAGGCCAGGTAGTACTGAGTGGTAATGATGACAGTAGAGCCTTCAGAACAGTTGGTCATCATTGTGATAAACCTCTGAGGCCATATATTGGCTTCTAGGACTGAAGTGACAAAATGGTTTTTGTATTTATCTTCAAACTACCCAGCCTTTTCTTTTGTAATCTGTAGTAAATGTGGAAGGCATTAATGCTAGCTTTCTGTTTCTGGCAAGCTTGGGTGTTGTCTCTCCTGTGAATGCCAGGCAGCTGATATGACTTATCCTCTCCAGACTCTTCCAGACTATAAAAGGTATCTGTATTGCTGTATGAATGTTCATTTATTACGATATTGTCAGCATGTGTTGCAGAACTGTAGATGTTTATGTGTGTTCATTGCAACAGTGACCTTAAAAATAAGAGTTTATCTTAAGTTCAAAAGCAAACAACAAGGAGTATGGATTATTGCTAACTGAGATGGTTCTAAATATGTGGATTTTAACATTTCAGCAGATACAATACTATGATAGAATTGGATGGACTCTGAAGCTGGTAGAGGGGTCTCATTGTTCATTGCTGCTGAAAATGTTATGATGGCACTAGCAGTATTTAGGCTTTTTCTGTGGGAAGCTTATGAAATTGCATCTTTCTGTGAACAGAAAAATCTGATACACAGCTAGCATTGATGAAGGTTGGTAGACAGATAGTTTTTCTAAACTTCATACTTCATTATACAAGCATGGAGACTGGAGAGCTGAAATGAAGGAATGTTTGACTATTGGTCTTGTTCCAGTTCGCACACTTGTATTGGCATATGACAGCATGCCGGTACAGTTCTGTTTCCTCTTCTGCTTGTGATAAGCTCAGTCAGCATGCTGACTCTGCAGCTTAATTGCAAGTTCCAGGGAGCTCAGACCAGATGGGAAATTTATTCTAATACTGCTAATGCTTCTAACCTGGGTGCCCTCTGGAAACACTTAGTTCAGTGTCTGTTAGTGGCTGTTTCTGTGCAGAACAAAAATGGCCCTTAGACAAACCTATGTGTTTCATCTCAGGCACAGCCTTAAACAGTGATGTTGTTCCTTTTACCTGCCAGCCTGAGTAGTGAAGACCATAATGAATGTTTTTTGGTGTGACAAGAAAAACATATCATCACTGTTCTTGGAAGCATCCTCAAGACTTATGAGCCCTCTTGCCCAGCTGATGACTTTAGTCTTTGTAAAGGCCTCCTGTATCTTGCAGAGGAGTAAGAATCCGACAAAGTAGCAACCATCTCTCAGTTATGGGGGTCTAGTTATAAAATATCAGTTTCTCATAACTGAAAAGCTATTTTTTTCTTAATTTGAGTCTTCCCCTGCAAAAGTTAGTAACTAAGTTCTTGGGGACTAGTATCCTCCAGCTTTTAACTGCCATTCTTGAACTGGTGAATTTATGGTCCTCTACATAACACAGTTAATGATTGCTCTTCAGGGCTCAGAGATAAAGACTTAAAACTGTTCCCTAGTTCACTGATAAAGGGAGTATGAAGAACTTCCTGTGTGCCATTCACTAGAACTGTGAAACTGGTGCATACCTAGCCACAAACAAGAGGATACAGCAGCATAACTTGCTTAGTTTTAGGTCTGTCAGCTATCTGTTTTTAAGAAGGTGGTGCAAAATAACATGATTTTCTGCTTACTGTTTGGTACAGTCACTTCTTTCATTGAGGGGTGTATTATGGTGGAAACACTAGTGTGTGATAGATTTATCCATGGTGGTATGAGTAACATGACTACTTGGTATAGCACGCAGACAGATGTTACATGGTGCTGCTCCAGAGAGATGCGCTGCTGAGATTTAGCAGTTCCTGAAAATCCTGGTGTATTTTGTATAATCCAGAGATTTGAATAGTTTCAAAAACTTAAAAGTTTGACTCACAACTGGTATTTGTTCCCTATGGCTGTGTTGCCACTGTCACTTCAGAGATAATAATGCTGCAACTGAAATAGGAGCTATCAAGCATGTCTTCACAGATGGGAGCAGAAAGGTGACTTTGCTAGGAATGTTAGCTATATCTTTGAGCTAATTAGGAGATAACATGAAGATAAGAATTACCAATTGTTGGCTGCAGCACTGTTAATCTTCCAGGTAGACACTAAAAAACTGGTAGTCATCCTTCTCAACTTTAGAACAGTTGTATAGTAGTCAGCTTCTAAGAGAGGGAGGACAAAGTGGGAGTAGCTTTAGAACACGATCAGTAGCAGCTTCTCAGCAGTGTCAGCTCTGCTTTTTATGTTGTTAGAAGCAGGATTTCATGATGAAGAAATGACCTTGTATTTATGGTTCTGCAGAATGGTGGCTCACTTGGTTTTTCATGCCTGTCCAGAAAAGTGCAGGGAGAAAGAAGTGCCCCTGCAGGGTATCAAATAACATTCACCATTCACTTTCACAACTCCCACATAACCTACACCAGTTAAGCTTTCCATACACGTTACAGAATTCAGTAAATCTGGCTGTTCTATCTTTCTCAAATGACTAAACAAGTCACCTCTTTACAGATGCCGTTGATGGAGTGGTTAACGGGGATGTCTATCAGGTAAGATAGAAGTATTCTGTACTTAGAATGTGCTGTTCTACTCTGAGAACTTTACCTTAATATAGAATAATACTTCCTATTTCTTGTCTTTAAAGTAATTTTGTCTCGTATCTGAGGAGGGTCTTCTATACTGGTAGCTCATCTCATGGAGTTATCAGTCTTCTTAATTATGCCCATCCCCTGAACTTGGAGGCCACTTAAAGCAGCAGTTCATTTTGAAATGTGGCTTAACAGTACATAAGCACTGTAAAGCAGACTGTTAGGCTCTGTGATACGTCTTTACATTGAGTTGCACTGGCTGCTAAGCTGAAAGTGTGCTCTGATTACCTAGTTTAAAGAAGAGTTTTCAGACTTGCTTGCTCTTTAAAGATAATTCATGCATCCTGGTTGTCTTATCAAGATAGTCTTACAAGGAACAGACTGAAAACATTATACATTTCTTAGTGACATGAAGTTGCATGAAATTAACCTGATGGCTAAAAAGCTCAATTGCAGTATGAAAGCATGTTAGACAGACATGGTAATGACAAAAGGAGGAGATACCTGCTTTATTGGTGTCAGGAAGGAATGAGGCATCCTAAGGCAATCACTTTATTGTAACTGAATTTCACACCAGTTTGTCCACGGCATGGTCATTGCCTGGTGTCACAGTTGGCTCGTTAGCCTGATTAAATGAGTGCTTGGGAAGGAAGCAACATGTGAGCATGTACTTCTCCTTAGAGTTTTAAGTGAATGCTGAGCTTTGTGGAGACACAAACGGCTTGCACTGCTGCTGAAATTCTTATATCCTCAGCATTATATCCTGAGAGATTGATGGGACAACCTGTATTTTACAGGCCCTTTGCACTTCCTCGTACAACAGAAGGTAGATTTCCCTCTTTAGGTACCTTGATTTTGTGTTTGGAATTCTAAGAGATCAGTTGCTTTGACTGACAGAGCTTCCTCTTAATCAGAAAGAAGAGACTGAATGGGCTATACATAGCTTAGGTTTTAGCTACCTATAACTGGTAGTTGCTGGCCCTGCAACTGACCACGTTATTTTGCTTTGGATGAAATGTGAAGCCTGGCGGTGTTGCACCAGCCTAGCATCTTCTCTTTGCATCATTCCTTCATTTGGGGGCTACAGGAGGTCCAGAGAGAGGCAAGGTACAGCCAAATCTGTGGTCAGCTGCAATCGACCCGGTACCCTTACTGGAGTGGTATTTCTTAATTCTGTTAGGGGTAGGATGAAGCAATAAAAGTTGTTAAACTTAGAATATCTTCTGTAGCAATTCTTCAGTTCATTAGCTGTGTAAATCTGGTGTGTTAATGTTAGCCCTGTTAATTTCAAGTCTTTGAGATGTTACACTGTGAAAAGGATGCTAGTACTCTCACTGTTCTGATGATTAAATATTGAAATACCTCTTGTGTTATAAGCTGCATACAGCAATCCAAATTTTGTAATGTGGTATACAAATGTCTCTTGAAGTAGACAAGCTGCAAAGAATGTTTTGTACTCCGTGCACAAAACCATAAAGAAAATTATTTCACAGCAAATAGTTAAGGTGAGATGAATTCAGAGAATACCTGGCCTACAACTATGTAGAGAGGTGCTAGGCATTGTCTTCTGCATTCTGCAGGCTTAGTGCTCTGGCACTAAGTGTTTGTGGCACTTGTATTTCCAGTTGTCTAACATTTTTTTTTGATTTCTGGAGGAAGCCCTGTGTTAATTTCCTTTGATTCTGCTGTAATTTGTAGCAAGATGTTTTTAATAGTGGAAATGTGTTATCACATCAAATGAATGTGTTATTGGCTCAGTTCAAATAGAGTCTAATTTTATATAGCTGGCAGGCAGTTATCTGAAATCCCTTGTTATGCAAAAATGACTTTACTATTCCTTTCCTCCAAGGAGAGTAATGGTCCTACAGACTGCTATGCTGCCATCTCCCAAGTAGATCGACTGCAATCAGAACCAGAAAGTATTCGTAAGTGGAGAGAGGAGCAAAAGGAGCGCCTGGAGCAACTTGGTAAGTATGGTATTTGTTGAGTAACTAACGTCAGCTTCTCTCAGGCTGAGAGAGGTGGGGGTGTTCTACCTGGAGAAGAGAAGGCTCTGGGGTGACCTTAGAGCAGACTTCCAGTACCTAGAGGGGACCTACAGAAGAACTGGAAAGGGAATTTTTACAAGGGCGTGTAGTTTACAAGGGGTAATGGCTTTAAACAGGAGGGTAGATTATTAGTCATTAATCATTAGGAAAAAATTCTTTATGGTGAGGCACTGGCACAGGCTGCCCAGAGAAGCTGTGAATGCCACAAACCAGGCTGAATGGGGTTTTTGAGCAGTCTGGTCTAGTGAAAGGTGCCTCTGCCCACACCAGAGGAGGTAGAACTAGGGGATCGTAAAGGCCTCTTCCAGCTCAAGACATTCTATGATTCTTAAGCAGTAGAATTCTGAACCATGGCACTGCCTCTCCAGAGTCATGCTCCCTGAGTTCAAGAAGCAAGCCTGGATGAGTCTTCTAGTAAGCAGACTAAAGACTGGTGTGAGAGTCAGCAAGCAAGTGGCTCTCTGAACCTTTACTTACAGATGAGCTGACAGAAAATGAAAAGCTTTTGTAAGCTTTGATGATAATAAATACTGCAGGCATTAGTAGTTTATTTCAAAGGATAAAGATTATTAATTTTGTAATTGCTGAGGCCATCTGTTGTCACATGGATCTTAATGTAATAACTAAATTAAGAAAGTAATGGATTATTAACTAAACTAAATACAGCTGTCAAATGCAGTGATACCTACCCATGGACAGTGTCTAAGAGACTACAAACTGGTGTGCTTCCCACTTACATGGTGGAGGAGCCTTTGCTTGAAATTGTTAGGACAGAACCTTCTGTAAAATGTAATTCTGGATAGAGCTGACCATTTTACTCCTCTTCTGTACTAGTTACAGCAGATGTGGATGTCCTGAACTGTAGGCTGTGTGTAAAAGTACAGTGCCAGGTTCCTTCACTTTGTCTAAGCATAGAGGCTTTACTAAGCTTTGTTCTAGCACTGGCGTAGCAAGGTGACTATTTCTGGTTTGAGCAGTTTGCAGACCAACAGATTTACTGAATCTGAGCTACTCGACAAAATGCCTATCCTAAACTGAAGTGGACTGTCCCAGTTATGCAGCACAGGAATTGTGTTCAGCTAATCCTTTGAATGTTTGTAGTATTTAGAGTTCTCATAGTCTAAATCAGGAAATCTCCTAACCATTACCTGAGTTGGTGAAGCAACTGTCTGCACTAGAGTGCACCCTGAACCATCAGTTGAAATATTTGCAAGTTGCATTTGAATACAAACGTGACTGACAAAGCAATTCTTAAATCTTCAGATGCAAACTCAAGAAAGCAGGAAGCAGAATGGAAAGAGAAAGCAATAAAAGAGTTGGAAGAGTGGTATGCAAGGCAAGATGAAAAGCTCGAGAAAACAAAAGCCAGTAACAGGTAAAGTTTTTCCAGCCATCAGGAGAGTTATGGTTCTAGTTATGAATATAATTGGGAAGGGAGGTTAGAAGATTTCTTCTGTGTCCTAAGGCAATAGTCCTTCAGATCATTAAAGTAAACACTCCTACTACCTGCCTTTTTAAATTTTCTTAGATAATCTAGATTAATATCCAGGAAGCATTAAGATGATGATGAAGTATTACTGAAGATTCCTTGGGACATGAAGCTTGAAGATGGCCAGAAAATATTTTACTCTACCCACTTCTTGTCATGCTCCCAGCTGCACAGGCCTTCAATGTCTGCAGTTACCTACCCTGAGACTAGCATTCTTTCTTGTTTACTTTAGAACATATGGAAGTGGCATTCTAGTTAATCTTTGCTACAGGTTATTTCATTAAATATCTTAAAATCTTTTGCTGCTCTTTTTGGAAGCGGTTCAGAAATAACATGACTCAGTTCTACTAGTGAAAAACTGAATGCTGACTGCGTCTGTAGTGGTTTGAATTGTCTAATTATGGGTCCTGTGGTAGAAAGTGATGACTTGGTTTCTGGAATAGTAAGCTCTTACACTTTTTTAGAAGTTCCCTGTGGAATTTTGACTTCAAGCTACATGAAGGTAAAACTGATAGAACTGACTTAATACTTCTTAAATCTCTACTTCATTCTGTGCAGGTAATCATCAAGACTGCGTTATTTTTTGGGAACTCACAGGGTTCAAGATGAATTGCTGTTTTGTTCATCTTGTTGTTGTTTTATTGTTAGTTTGTTTTTTTGAAACACTGCTTTTCTTATCAAAATGGCCATCAGGTTTGTCTTTATTAAATAATCTCCTGGGTAGACTACTCTTCTTTCTAAAGGAAGAAAGGAGGCCTACACTGCTGTCAGAATTATGGATTTGCCACTTCCATTCACTGAGGAATTCACTACCTTTTGGTTGAGCGACAAAAGGAAAACAGGATTAGTACTGTCCTAGTTGGTGGCCAGAGTTCATGATACCCTCATAGCTTTATTATGGTCAGTGTTTGAGTGCAGGATATGGAGTCTGGAGCAGGGCTTATTAAACAGGTTGCACAGAAGTGTTTGGCATTCTCATCACCCTGGAGAGATCTCTTCCCTGATGGTAGTTTTTTTCTGTCCTCTGGGAGTAGTCTAATGCTCACATTGGGGCTCTAGTCCTCAAATCAACTGAGGACTGAGTTGATCAAACTTCTAGGATGTAGCAGAATTTCTGTGTTGCCCCTTTGACCAATGGCTTAATTGATCCATTCCATGTGGTAACTGCTTTCCTGTTACCGTAAGTCTAGGTGATGCAAGGTTAATGTGCTTGTTAAAACTGCCTCCAGCTGTGTTCCGTACTTCTCATCCTTATCTCTTTTCTCCTGCCTGCTTGCCTGCCTGTTGGACTACTTGCTACCTAGGGTGGCAGATGAAGCTTTCTACAAACAACCCTTCGCTGACGTGATTGGTTATGTGTATGTTGCTTAACTACTAATTCTGTTTGCTAGTCAACACGATAATAAGCAGGATCAGAAATAGTGCTGAATGTCTGAAGGTGCCTTCTGAATATTTACTTTTTGGAACACTGCAGTACTAAGTGCAGTTCTCCTATATGCACTGCACAAATCCTAGCACTTACAGATTAAGTCATGTAGTGTACATAGCACTGGAATTATGGTAATGACTTCAGTACTCTTTAGACCTAAGGGTTTACAGTGTTTCCAGGCCAGTGAACATTGCTTAGCAAGATGCTTTGCTGGGGGTGTGGGTTAGTGCCTGCAGTTTCACATGGGTGCTGTATTTAGTCCTTCCACAGAGAAGCAGTGTTTAACTCTGTAATAGGCAGTGACCACCTGCTTTTCCTACCTATCAGAAAAAAATTCGAGCAATGCTTGCACATAAAGGTTCACAAGCCAAGGAAGGTAGAAAGGAATTGCCTGACATTAATCAGGGTAGAAAATGTGCATGCATGTAGAAATAGGAGGCTGTTAGAGAACAGATGGAAAGTACAAGAATGTGGCATTGGGAAATCAGTGTAAACTGCTGGGAAGACATTTAGGAAAAGTGTAAATGTTTTGCCAGCCTAATAGGTCAGTGAAAACAGAGCTGTGACTTTCAAGCCCCAGTGAGTATGCTAGTTTCTGAGGGGTAGAAGGATTGCAATGTTCATTGGCTTGTTCATGTATTTTAATTTTTTTCCTTAATTTGTAGACTTGAATTGAAAGATGGACATGTCACAGATTCTAAGGTGACACCTTTAGAAGGTGTACTGGTGAGCCGTGTTGTGGCTTTGAGTGCATTAATATTGAAGGTTTGGTGTGAAATTCACAGCTAACTGTAGGTGGATGTAAACCAAGACTTGTGAAATGATGGATTTACAGGTGGTGTTTAACTTTTCTGAAATCTTCTGGAGTGGGTTTTGTTAGATTTTTTCCAATGAAACCCTTATTGTTATATGTCCAATGCAAACGTGCAGTGTAAGTGCTGCATAATAAAACTGGCTGCCTGTTTCCTGAATGTAGGCTAAGCTACTAGTGCATGTTCAGCCAGCTAATCATCTGCATTAAACTCATTCTCATTTTCTATATCTGACTTAAACTTTCTCTCCTTGTTTCTTTTCTTCTCTTCACCTTTAAGCACAAACATAAATCATCCTTGCTACAGCCTAGAACAGTTAAGTAAAAAAATCTTCACTGCCCCTTAAAAGTGTCATGTCACATAAAGTAGCAGTGTTGTAGTGATCCTTGTCTTCAGTGGTGTCTGTAACCTTATCATCCCTGTGAATAGTGCTGAACCCTCATGGGAGAGTCATTTTCACTGCTTTCTCTGTACTGCTTGTTGGAGTAGATGGATTTGGTTTGATCTCTTGATGCTTACTGCTTCTGCACTCAGGCAGCTACCAGGGCCCCACAGTTCATGTAAACTAGATGCTGGAGTGTTATCCCTGCATTGAAGCAATGCTGTTGGCAGCATAGAAAAGCCAAAATAATACAGCTGGGAAGCCACTGGCACTAGCCAGTACATAATGTACAAAGCCTTCTTAGAGTCTCCTTAGGGTGAGAGCAGGGGAAATATGTTTGTTTTGTGAGGTGACCTCAAACAAGTCATCTCTTCTGCCAAGATACGCTGTAGTCTATTGCACTCACAAGCAAGGGATTCCTGACTTAAATTCCTTATGATTCATGCTGCTTCACTACAGCATTGGGAATCATCAGCAGATAGTTTTATGATGGCCTGTAGGCCTTGGGGCTGATTTAAATCCTCAAATGGAATTTATTTAAGACATGCTTGAAGGCAGTTGTAAATTTCCAGTTGGCATATGTCCAGTATAAGCCATCAAGTGGCAGAGGCTTAACTAGTTAAGACCTGGGCATTTCTCCATAAATAAGATGCCTACATAGAAGTACCTTACTTCCTGGAACCTTGTGTGGCGACTCCTTAGGCAAAGACTCAATAAGTATTCTTAAAACCAAACACCTGTATTCCAACATTTTACACAATCCTCTGCGATCCTCTGCACTGCTTGTGCATAGCATACTACTGCAATCTACTGTCATCTTCAGGACTGGGGCAGTGGGAGCTTACGTGGCCATAATGTCCACAAGCAGCTGTCAGGTCACATTTCTTATGAAACATGCTGAAAGAAACTGCATCCTGTAAGAGGGAAGGAGTGCCTTTTATGCTGGGCATTAACACAAGGTGCATTGCATTGCTTTTAGGGCAGCTGAAGAAGCCTTTGTGAACGATGCAGAAGAAGTTTTTCCGGGCACTGAGTGGGAACGTGTGGCTCAGCTCTGTGACTTTAATCCCAAGTCTAGTAAGCAGGCAAAAGATGTGTCCCGCATGCGTTCAGTCCTCATCTCGCTCAAGCAGGCTCCACTGGTTCGCTGAAGCAAAGCTCGATGGAGACACTACAAATGCAATATCTTAACCTTACTCAGAGAAGCTATGTTTGCAGTAATTTGATTAATTGTTTCAATGTGTATTTTTGGACCACATCATGATGTATCTAGAGCTGATCATTGTTTGATTGCATGTTCTTCCTGATGTTTCCTTTCTGTGTCTGAAATGGGAGAACCTCCAAAACTGTAGTCTCTGTGCTGTTGTGCACCGAGGTGTCACTTCCTACATTACTGATATTAAAGATCTGTTAAACAGCAAAATGTGTTGACTTTGGATCAATTGAGAAGGTCTCCTACTTCCTCTTGATAGAGGGTGTTTGAATTAAGTGTGAGTAAACATTTCTCTTGATTGCTAGTGATTTCACCTTGCTGGTGAATGTCCATCCAGCAGTTCTTCTGTCCTCCTTGTTTCTTTAAGGAATAATAGCTCATCTTCTTAAAGCTCTTGAGAGCTTTAGTTTAAAAACTTCTCCCCTATCCAATTTATCACACTAGACAGCAGCTCAAGAAAACTTAAACAGCAGGCTTGTTAAGGGGCTTATCTTGCTTCCATTGGGACTGAGGATGCTACCTTCTGCAGGTAGATAGTTCTGTATAGTTTTCTGGTGTCACTCTGGCTGCCTATCTGAGGCTCAACACACAGGAGAGGGCACTGTGCAGTTAAGACCTTTGGTATTCTACTGCTTATTGTGTTCTGCTAGGTTTTCAATGCTGCCTTCATATTCAGATGAAGATTTGTGGTGTAGAGGCTGTTTGGATGTTTTTGAACTGTGTGCTTGTCCTCAATGACCTTTGCAGACACTTCCTCCCACTAGGGTGGTGAACTGGAGAGTTGGAGAGTAAGAGAAGAGAAGACTTGCTCTTACTGCTGCTCATCTCTAGGTTGGAGCTCTGTCTGCCAAGGTGGTTGAATCTGATACAAACTGATCTGGAAAATCTCTGTTCTGCTTCCTTTGCTCACCCACCAGTCAGAGGAGCTGTATTCTAGCCTTGCTCTGTTAAACCTTACCTTAGCTGTCTATCTTCTAAAACTAATCTGTTCAATCTCCTACATTATTCCACCATGTTTATCAAAGACCTTGACCAAAAATTTCCTTTTTGCTGCACACTCAAAAGCTCTGAAAACAAAAGTATTCTAAATGAGCTGATAATTTAATAAAGTCCACTACATTAAATAGACAGTCTTTAAAGTGTTAATATGAATTTAAGAGAATTTGAAAGATGAACAGTTTACAGGGGTTCCTGCACACTGAATTATGGTATTTATTGACCACTACATTTTCCTGTCTACAGAATATTTTATCTGGCTATGGATGTGGCTTAGAGCTGCAATCCAAGAAAATGGGCAAAGACTTGCATTCAAGGCCAAAGCAATGTTACAGAAGTTAAAGCAGTATTTTATAGGCTGGGTTTGCAGAGGTTAAGAATGTGTTTGCAGATTTGTGACATATTTCATCCTGCTGGAACACTTAAGATGCAGCTCTGTGGGTTCTGATTACCTCTGCTAACTCTGGTGCAGCGATTTTGCAGATTACCCCTTCTGCCTTAATTTTACATTCAAGTATTCTAGCTCACTGTCTCCTTTATCAGTGCTGTCACAAAATCATAGACTGATTGTGGTTGGAAGGGACCTCTGAAAGTTATGTGGTTCAACTCCTCTGCTCAAGCAAAACCACAGTGACCTGTTGCCCATGACCATATCCAGACAGCTTCTGATGATCTCCAAGAAGTGAAATTCCACTTCCTCTCTAGTTAACCTCTGCCAGTGCCTGGATACCTGTACAGTAAAGAAGTGTTTCTGATCTTCAGATGGAGCCTCCTGTGTTTCAGTCTGTGCCCATGTCTCCTGTCATGGCACGAATGAAAGGAGCCCATCTTCTTTGCACTTGAGCTTTAGGTATTTATATACATTGGTAAGATTCCCCTAAGCCTTCTCATTTCCAGGTTGAACAGTTCCAGCTCTCAGCCCTTCCTCACAGGAGAAATGCTATTGTTGCTTTATAATCTTTGTGGCTCTTTGTCGAGCTCTTTCTGGTGTGCTTATGTCTCTTGTTTACTGGGGAGCTCAGAACCAAACACAGCACTCCTGGAGTCAGGACATTTTCTGTGTCTGAGAATTGTTTTAGATACTTAGACCGAGCAAAAGAATTCTCAGGTTTTTTTGGGAAAATCAATTCCCTTGTCTGTGTTTCTAAACATTTGACTTGTTTTTTTCAGAGGTTAGTATCTGTCACTTTGTTTTGTAACTTCATGTGACAGTATTGTGCTTTACCTCTGGCCTCCTGTGTGTGCTCAATCCTGTTTACTGGCTTTAACTTCCCATTGTTGCTGCTTATCTCCATAGCATTAGTCAGTGGAATCTGGAAAAAAACTTGGATGCTTCCTATCCTTCAGATATAATCCCAGCTGCATGCGCGTGAAGATCTCATGCAGTATTGAGAGAGAAGCTGTGGACTCTTGCTGAATACATCCTGGTATAGAACTTGCTTTGTTTAGCTTCTGATCAGGTGGCAGCCAGCAGCCAGGCAGTGTGAAATTACAATGAGCATTTGTAAAGAAGAAGGGGGATGGAGAGGTCATGGGTTCATTGGAAAGCAGGGAGCCTGAAAACAACAGCACTGTGCATTCATACTCTTAGCCTGTGGAACACGGTTAAGTTTTAAGCAACCATAAAAAACCATGGTATGGCTTAGCTTTCTTGCTGCTGCTTTTTTTTTTTTT
>VZRH01002014.1:395565-421488 GCA_013397555.1 Urocynchramus pylzowi
GCATCCAGTTAAGAGGGAAACATAGATTACTGGTTTGTATTTCAGAATAGACAACATGGGTGTCTATAGTCTTTGCCAAGAGGATTCCTCCAGCAGTACTTGTCATGCAGGCAGGCATGTTCCTCTGCAGAATTGTGTGCTGTGGCACTAGTTCTAATCCAAATATAATTATCTGGAACAGTCCAAGCGGTGTGCAGCCCAGGTGTTTTATACTTATTAATGCCTGTGGTATCTCCATGGCATTGAAATCAACACAGTGATCAGATTTCACTGAATCCAAGTGTAAATTCTGTCTGCACCTTACTCTGTGTTGTGTTTTCTTAATACAAAATTGCTGTTGCCTCCACTGATAATATGTGCAAGTTTTTGACAATTTTGTTGCAATTAAATGACGGAAAGACAGTGCTTCAAGACCACCAGAAAACTAATGAATTTGTTATTTCCAAGTGTCTGGGTGGCATACCAAAGATTCAAAATACTGAATAACTAAACTTGATGGTGTGGGCTATTCTAAAGGACACTGGGCCAGCATCAAGTAAGCACATTACTGCAGATATTCTGTGAACATCTGATGTTTGCTCCTTCTGGGACTGGATACAACAGGGGGCTAATATCCATAAAATCTCTGGTCCATGTTAATGTACCTGAAGTTCAAAGGATGCTTCTGAACAGGGAAAGGAGAGACAAACAAAACCACTATTACGCTATTAAACATGATTTTTTTATTCTTTCTGATTTTATAAACTGCTTGTACATATGCAGCAAGTTCTTGGCCAATTGACAGAAAAAAAGCATTTTGAAAAGCATTTGAAGAATTGTTTTCTTAACATGACGTTAAAGGTGTAAAACTCTTCAACTGTGTTTCAGTCTGTTGTGGTTTTTCTGTGCCTGCACCCTCCCTTCAGCTGCTAGGGAAAAACATTTTGAGTCTCAGATACCAGAAATACAGAGCTTCAGAGGGTCTGGAAAGCAAAAGCCTGGTCCCACTTTTAGCCAGGCATTCCAGCCAGGCATTCCTTGTGATAATAGAGGATGGAAAGATCAAATGACAGGCCTCCTCACTGTTAGAACCTCAATACTCCTGATCTGAGCTACTGTCACTGCAGAGAAATGCTGGTTTCTCCTTCACCTGCTCATAGAGCTAATGCTCTGGTATTGAAGGTAATGGGAATCATCAAGTAAACCAAGACGTGTAGGGAAAGGAACTAAAACTCCTTGGTTACACCTTGTTCTCACCTGTTCTGAGAATGCTCTGTGCTTTTGTATTCCCAAAAGCATAAAGCCTAGTATAACTTGGCAAACAGTTAAGAACCAGTTATTTGCCAGTGGTATAGAGGCCACATGATTGTTCCTGGAGACATCAGGAGGGAGATCTGGTGGTGTTCCAGAAATCTGCTCTGAAGATGTGAGTTACCAGTAAGCATTCCTTGTGGAAGAGAGGGTGAAGTAAAGACAATCTGTATAGATTATATCCCAGAATTAGCAAGTGAACTAGGAGCTATTCAGTCCCAAGTTCGTTGTAGAGCAGAAGATTGCAGAAGATTATTTCATTTGTCTTGGAGGTGAAGTTCAAGTGTGGAAATAGCCCCTGTACTAACACATTACTGGACTTCTGAGAATATCAGTGGTTGAGTTAGATGTCAAAATAGGTCATTAAATTCAGGACAGGACTGTCTTGTGACTGTTCCTCCAGAGCTATCTTTCTGGATTAGCTGATAGATGGGTTGGTTTTTCAATTTCTCCAACATCTTGAAAATATGCTAAAAAAGCAGCTGGATAAAGACAGCACTGTATATCAAGGACTCATTAAAGAAACACAAACCACAGCTTACTTAGGCAAGCCTTCACTGGTACTTAACATACTTTTCTCCTAGGCCTCTGAATGCTCTGAAGGCAAGGATAAGGGTCAAATTCGACTTTCCATCCTGAAAGCTGATGGTAAAAGCAGGACAAGAACAGTGCACCTGCAGCTACCTCAATGGCTGAGGGGATGCACTGTGTCACTCTGCAGTGAAAGGTAGATTCTTTATGATTAGCTGTGCCATGTGGCTGAATTTCAGCTAACTGGCTACCAAAGAATAAGCAGTCCCCCTCACCGAAAGTAGTAGCTTAAGTCTCTTGAGAAATCCCCCAAGATTAAAATTCAAACAATTTACTATTGGCCATAGCCAGAAGACAAAGATGCTCACTGCATTACAGCAGCTACTTATGAGTTTGTTTGGACTCCTCTGCAGGCTGTAAGCTCATTAAACTGTAGTTTTTTTCCTTCATATGCAAAGCTTCTAAAATGGGATTCTGGCCTTTAGAGATGATTTAATAAATAAACTTGGTTGCCTCTACCAAGTCCTTCATGAAAAGGAATTTTGAAGTGTAGCCTTTTTTTAATTCTAGAGGTCCTGGTTTCCACCCACTGAAATTACTACCTGCTACTGGTGATTACATCATATTTACTTTGTGGGTGGAATCCTGGAAACTGAAAAGCTGGTAAATGTCTCATTTCACATAAGTGGGAAATGAGATATGGATCCCCAAGAGTTACAATGATTTTACATACCATACACATTATCCCCATACAGCAAGAGATGCTCATAAATAATTCAGCCACACTCAAAAGTAATGTATAGGCTTAACAACAGAGGTGCTTAAAAAACCAGAATTGCACATTACTTCCAATGAAGTCAGCTGAAATTTAGGAAAAATACAAAAAGATAATACCTCAATTAGGAAATGCTAAAGTAGTCACTAACTACTCAGAACACTACTTTGATTCATTAGCTGCTCTTATAAAAGAAAAGTTTGGGGCAAAGTATTCCCTCCACCCATTAGGAATTTGAATAGTCCAATTCTCTAATTCTTCGGTAATTCTTTAGTATATTCTACGTGTAGTATAATCCAGTACCAGGCTAGCAGCTCCAAGAAGAGCAGGATCTGCTAGATTTGAGACCACCACATCCACTGTTTTGACAGAGGACAGTGCCTGTCGATTTATCACATCTTTGACAGCATTAACATAGTGGTTAGCTAGAACTCCAGAAAGGATCACAAGAGACGGGTTCACGGTGTGTAGAATGTTCACAACGCCAAGGCCCAATGCGGTTCCAGCTGAAAAGATGAAGTAAAAAGAAAATGAGAAATTTCTGCTCTGAGAAATACTCAGAGCAGTTCTGGCATCAGTAGCTGAAACAGTTCTGTTAGCAGCAAATAACACTGGAAAGTCAGTAAAGTGTTCTGTTCCACAGAGTTTTATGTTATCAGGTGATATGTGTCGGCTATTAAATTTTCTTTCAAAAGTAAAAAAGAAAAGGCAATTTTTTTTGCACAATAATGCATTATTCAACATTATGGATGTGAAAAGACAAAATAAGGCATTAAGCATGCTTGTAAGCAAGGAGAAAATAGGAAAGCATTGCTCTGCCACCTCAGTGTTAACCACTGTGTATGAGGGAGGACTGTGCTTAAAACTAGTGAATAAGTAAAATCCACCAGGTGTAGTAGCACATAACATAAATTGCCTTTGCTACCTCAGACCAGCCATTCACTTGTCTACACTGAAATGTCCCAGAATTTTCCATTATGATAATGTTGAGACTTTACTTATTTTCTAAACTGACCTTTGCAGAGCCTTTTAATATTTTTTTTTTTTTGTTTTTTTTACTGGAACAGATACTTTTAACACTTCTGCTGACATTTTCTCAAACATTTATATTTAAAATCTCATTTCTATTAGTAATTTCTATATTGAGGGGCCTCAACATGTCCAGGCTGCTTGTAGTGTTACAGAGCACTACTATTTCTGTATCCCCTAAAATAAAATCATGGAAGTGTTTCACCCTCTGGGCTATGTTCTCACCTGTTCTGAGAATGCTCTCTGCTTTTGTATTCCCAAGTTTAGCTGCTTGAATAAGGTGTGCAGCACTAACAATCTCCTCCTCCTTCATTGACATTCCTTCTACTAAAAGCAGATCATCTGAAAAGGAGAGGAAGCCAAAAGCAAAACATGATAATGTGGCAAGTCAGAGGGTGAAAAAATAATAAATTTAAATCTTTCCATCTCTTTTACTTGTATACTGAATCCTGAACAATCTGTTCAACCCTGACTTTAGCTGAAGTAATCATATCCATATTATTCAGGACACTACTTGCAGAAGCAGGGAATCAAACTCGAACAGTTAGAGTGTGGTAATTCACTTGTCTTGTTGGTTTCAAAAATAAATAAAATATAAATATTCTCAAATATATTTAAGACTTAGAACCTTTTGCTGAAAGACAATCACTGTGAAACCAAATGTCACAGAATGCCTGTCAGATTAGTTTACATCAAGGTTAAAAAGAAAAGACCAGCTCTACTGTGTGCTTCTGCAAGTTCTGAGACCAGTGGTTCCAAATGTTCCTTGCTACTGAAAAAGATCTGTATTATGTAGGCTGCCTGTGCACCTATTCTTGTTTCCTCCTAGAAAAAGAAGGCAGATTAATTTTTTCTTAATACCTTCTTTGAAAATTTCTTCCTATACTGCAGTTTAGTAACTGTGTTTTCAAACCCAGAGTAAATAGATACCATCATGCAGCTTCTTAGCTTCTCTCTGTAACGCTATTCCTGAGGCATATGCTTCTATACATCCTTGGCTGCCACACAGGCACTCTGGTCCATCTAAGGATACCACAATGTGCCCAAGCTCAGCAGCACAGAAAGAACTGCCATGGATCAATTCGTGTTGATGAACGATTCCACCTCCAATTCCTGCAAAGATATTAAGACTTCTTTTGTTTAAAAAAAAAAAGACAAACACCCCCTGCTCCCCAACAGTTTTTAAAGGCCCCATTTCTACAAGACACTGATATTTACTTATTCTGATATAGGCAAGATAAAGTAATTTGTGTCAGTGATTTGACACACCTAATACACAAGCTCATTGCTCCCTCCTATTCATATATGGATCAAAATGGTATATAATACTTGTATTTTTTTTTAAACCTATGGATGGTACTGAACTATGACAGATCTTTTAAGCTTGTGAGTCATGCTCTTAGGTGGAAAGCTATCCAAGTGGCCTTAAAATTCTGTACTTCAGAGGAGAAGTTCCAGTGCTGTATTTAGACAGTTAAACCTGTGTGTTAAAGGGCCAGGACAAATAAATGTGCAGGCCTCTGCTGCCCCTTCCCAAACTGGGTGTAGATTCATCAACTAGTTCTTACTGCCACCATCTAAAGGGCTGTATACTTAACAAATGAGAAGAGTTACCCTACATTTGCATTTGAGATTTAAGTATACTTTCTCATATTCAGTTGCTTATCTTCTACATACATATTCTGTAGTTCTACAGTTGAAAGAGAATTAAGCTAAAAGCTGAAAAATGCAAAATTATTCCAGTTGAAGTTGCTCAGATTTTCCTTACTTGCCTGTGTAGCAGTATCAGAAGAACTTCTTTCATCAAAAAGTCTAAACTATGGAAGTGGTTTTATTTGCCTGAATAAATTAAAAAGCACCCTAAACCAAACAAATAGTGTAGTAAAAGAATTTTTGGTTTTCCAGGCATAGTGGTAATGTTTATGCCTACAGAACACCTGAGCCTCTAAATGATGGTGCTGGACTTTGGGTGTCATTGAACTACAACATACCCACCTGTACCAGTAATGAGTGTTACAAAATTTTCTATTCCTTTTCCATGACCAAATTTCCTCTCTGCTAGAGCAGCGCAGTTTCCATCATTGTCCACCCAGACTGGCAGGTGCAAAGCATCAGATATAGGAGTTCTGAGATCCACAGAGCTCCACTCCTGAATGAGTTTTGTAGAGTGAAGCACAATTCCTTCTCGAGGGTTTACCCGTCCACCTGTGGAAATACCTAAGTCCCAGAAACATAGGAGAGAAAAATGAAAACTAAGTCTGTGTAACAGACTTTAAGTAAAAATCTATTTTTCTTTCTCTAATGACAAGATATTTTCCCCCTAATACTAGGTATTGAAGCAGAGCATGAAAGTAAAAATTTTTGAAGTATTACTGGCAGTTCAACTTTTGACATATAAAGATACAAGAATCACAAAATGGTTCGGATTGAAAGGGACTGCTGGAAATCATCTAGTCCAATCTCTCTGCTAAAAGCAGGTTCACCTACAGCAAGTGGCACAGGATTCTGTCCGTGTGGGTTTTGAATATCTCCAGAGAAGACGACTCCACAACCTCTCCAGGCAGTGTGTTTCAGTGCTCAGTCACCCTCAAAGTAAAGAAGATAGTTCACAGAATGCCACACCTCTAAATCACAATGCACCAAGTATCTTAAGACTAACTAGGATGGATAGTGGTTAATGTTAGTCAGAGAGTTAATGTTCCTACTTTGGGCAAGATTGCAGCAAATCACTTAATAGCTGTGTTTCTTGTTACTGGTGTACAAAAGACATAACACCAAAAATACATTATTCAAACCCTGGAACACTGTTAGTGTCCAGAAGTCTGCTATAACTCTCAAGGTTTAGAATGACTAAAAATAATTACTAGACCTAGAGTAGTGATTTTTCCTTAAAAACACACTGTTTTTGTGAAAGATCAAAACTCTGTTCAGAGATTTGTCTACGGAATAGAGTAGACCAGTAATAGGTTCTATTAGCCAACCCAGTTTTCCCTGGCTGGGGAGGCTTCCCGAGTTGGTGGAAGGACCACTGAAAGCAGGTCTCTATTATGGAGGTACTTAGCTCTAGACAATAAAATTTGAACATTTTCTTGTACAGAGCTTATATAACTGAGTCACATATGAAAATGGTTCCAGGGTTAATGCTGTAACAGAATGCAGCCATAAAAGCTCTAAAACAAGCAGCTGAATTGAACATTAAAGGTGTAAGAAAGATCTGATTTGAAGGGCTAACATTTCTCCTCATGGCTTTGTGTACTTAACATTGTTTTTAAAGAATACATGTTCAAGTTAATTTTTCCTTGTAATGTGTGAGTCAGGTAAGTTTTCATCTGGAACAAATTACTTTTCTTTAGGAAAATTTCTCAGCTAAAATGAATATTATTCTATGTCCTTCTTAAAAATCCACGACACATTAATCAACATCTTCATAAATAACTAATATCTAAAGCCAAATCTCCTAGTCACCATTAAACTGAAGAAGTCCTGTCTGATATAAGCACAGTTTAACACAGAACTGTACTGCAAGTGAACTAAAAGTCAGCAGAAGGGCTGCTGTTGTCTCTGTTAGCTACAAATTTACTCCTAACATTCTAGCCTTTTTAGTCTGCCTTGGTGTATCTGAAAATTCTGCTGCACAGCTGATCCTAGCCCTAAAGAAAGGCTTACAGACAGCAAAGAGCTGTTTTGATAAACACTGAGCATCTGATTCACAAGGCCAAGACAGCAGAGAGCTTCAAAATCCAGAGTACTACAAAACCACATTTTAGATATAGTTTATAACTTAATAGATTGTTTAATGGTTGTTACAAACTGTAGAAACTTCAGTCTTTATACTCAGCTTCTCATTTTCAGCCACTCAGAAACACTTGTTTTTTAAGAATATGTAAGAACTTAAAGTACATGAGATCCATTTTAGAGAGGAGTTTTAAATTAATGAGTAGTGATTTAATTTCATGTTGAAAAACACAGATGTAAAAAGACTTACCTACTCCCAAAATTCTGCAGTTTACATTTACTGCCTCTGATGCAGCCTCTACACACATCTTTAGAATTAATGCTAGTCTGTCTTCATAGGTTTTAGGGTTGAGCTGGGTATACTTTTTAACTATTTCACCCTAGAAATGAAAAACAACAAAACATGCCCCAGAGAAATGTATGTCATGATGAAATTTCTCTTCCATATAAATTACAGGTCAATTTGAAAACAGAGAGCCATAACTTATCTCTTTTAAAAAAACCACAGATGCTATACTTTAGTTTTTGGGCCTGCAGGCAATGTTCTTGTCAGCTCTGGGGGACAAGTTTGTAAGAGTAGGCATTATATTCTGCTTCTGTAATCAACCTCCCATCTGAAATTAAATACACATTTTAAGGAACACATAGCTCGTGTGAGGAAGTATCACCAAAGCTGCTGCAACTGTTGTTAGGCATAAACCATGATACAGCAATGTACTTAAGCTCAACACTGACGTGTTAAAAAAAGAGAGTAACAATTGCTGAAAAGGACAGAAAATCCACAGTACTTTAAAAATAAAATCTTTCCAATCTGACTGCATGAAAGGTTTCTGCACCAAAAAAAGCAGAATCAGACAGACAGAAATGCTAGAAATTTCAAGGCAAAATTGACTATACTTTCAGAAATATCTTCTAAGCAATTACACTTCTGAGTCACTTGCAATATCTCTGGAGTACCATCAAGTGTCATACATCATAGAATAGTTTGGGTTCAAAGGGATCTCAAAGATCATTCAGTTCCAACTCCCTACCATGGCAAGGGACACTGAACCAAACCAGGTTGCTTAGACCTCCATCCAACCTGGCCTTGAACACTTCCAAGGATGCAGCATGCCAGAGTCCTCTAGACAACCTGTTCCAGTGCCTCCCCACCCTCACAATAAAGAATTTCTTCCTAATATCTAATCTAAACCCACCTCTTTCTGAAGGCATTCCCCCTTTTCTTGTCACTACATGCCCTTGTAAATACTTTGGAGATGGTGGGGAGGGGCCATGAAGATTATTTTCAACCCTAGTCATACTGTGTAATGAAAGTATTCATGACACATGCTTGGAACCTATGGGTAGGAAGGAACTGGTCTTAATTCACTGCTTACATTGCAGGATTAAGCCAGGAGACTGCTGAAGGTATCCTGTGTAAGAGTGTTATTCTCTCTGTTAAATCTCCTGTACCATGTATCTCAGTGAACTGCACTGAATTAATGCAACTTAGCAAAGAGGAGTAACAAAGACAGTCTATGAGCAACATGGCTGAGTCATTGTTGCCAAAGTACTTGGAAAATTCCAAACTGACAATGGGTTTGAGTACTGGGTCTCACCATCTCAGTATCACATGAGCGATAGAGTTTATGGATTTTGGATGCTTAGTTTCTTCTTCACTTTTAGTTTCAAGAGCGCATCAGAGAACTTGTTTTGGAAGACAAGGTTGAGGCAAATATTTCAGAAGACATAAGAATTTCTAAAAGGAATTTTTAAATCTCCTTTTTTGAGAAAATAAAATTAAATCTCATATTCTGCCACTGGCTGTTAAATGCTTACATCTGTTGTGTAAATTTTATTACGAAAGTCTGATTGTTTTCACTCTGATTTGCTAGCATTTCAATTTTCACAAAATGTCACTTCAAGCTCTGTAAAGTGGGCAGAATTTTTTTACATTATTTTTTTCCAGTCTGTGTTGACTCATAGGAAAAAATGTGGTGTCAATTTTGCTTATAAAAATATTACACTTTTAAAAGCTGTCTTTAAGACCTTGAAGATCTGTCAGACATCTCTTAAATGAATGTGAAAATTCTGGACTGTATCAGGTCACTTTACATAACCCTTCATGCTTCAGGCACCTTATTCTGCCTTCTGGGCAACTATTATTGAACTGATCTAGTTATCTGCAAATACGGAGTGTAACTGTAGGCGTAATTGTCCAATACTGTTGAGAACAAAAGCAAAAGACTTCTCATCATGAATTTTATTCACATGTTTGAAATGCTGCAGAGTTCAGTAAATTGATTTGCTAGATGCTGGTTGTTGCTCAGAATGGTCTTGTGTGTCAATTACATGGAAACGTAAGGCAGTGGGGAAGCAAAAAGTCTACTATTGGAGCCCTCCACGTTTTGCTTGACATACGAAGACTTGCAGGTTGAACTGAGTCACCTTTTATGGACAATCAACACTTGTTCCATTCTTCAAAGTCTGTAGTCAACCCACAAGGAAGCAGCTAAAACCTTGCACCGCCAAATGGGCATTGCTAGCTTAACATCAGTCTTAGAAGAGCAAAGCAGTAACCAAATTGTACCAGGACTATATGAGAGACAGGAAAGAAGGGAAGAGATCTTTATCCCTCAACAAAAGTCAGTTGACTGCTTTGTTTTGGAGCCCTTTTCCATCACAAGCCCCTATCCACAAAGCCCAGTGGAGTTTGCAGAATATCTAGAAGCACAACAGCATATTTACCTTCATACTGACAATTGCTACTCGGAGATTTGTTCCACCTAGATCCACTGCCAGAGCACTCTGTGTCTCTAGAATATGGTCAATATCTTGAGAGATATTATCTTTGACAGGAGGAAAACAGAATTTCTTTTGCAATGGTTCTTTGAGGTCAATAGATTTAAGGAACTTCAAAATCCTTGGAACAGCATTACCATCTCCATATATTTTTGAGCTATAATACAAAAAAGAATTAATGTAATTGTAAATAACACTGCAATCTATAAAATTCTTTGTATGACAGAAGAGTGTAACAGTGTCATTGCAATATTATGATCTGTCTACTCTGCCAATACTGCAGCTCACACTAAGACAGATGGCCATGAGACATGGTACATAGTTACAGTAGTTTAAAGAACACACACATATCTTTAAAGTCTGGCATTACCTCTATTTTGGAATATGAAACTGGAATGTAGAGGACTGGAAAATAATGATACCAAAACCCCTGTAAAATTAAGTTTAATGAAGGGACCCACACCATAAAGCAGAAATAAAAATATGGACAGTTTATATATGTGCTACAAATCAAATAAGATGTACTTATCATACAGATGCCAATTATGTAATAACAAACTGTACAATCATGTCAGTTTTCAACATGTCTGTTACTAAAATATCATACATGGCATCAGATACTTGGTATTAAAGAATTCAGTTTTATTATTCTGTTTAGATTCTTAAGAAATATTCTTTTTATCCCTGTCCTTAGTTGAACAAATATCTATTGAAGTTTTGATGTAAATAAGAATTTACATGTCACAACAATGAGAGTCAATGCTCATTAGGGCTGAGGAATAAGGAAAAGCACCTTGACAGAATTCTGCAGCTTCCCTGGAAGCTTGCACTCAGGACTCTCTACGGATCATGAGGTCAAATCAGCTGTTGAGTACTGTGTCACAGAAGCACAGAATAGCTTGAGTTGGAAGTGACCTCTTGAGATCATCTAGGCCAACATCCCCCCCCAAGGCAGATCACGTTGAGCAGGTGACACGGGAACTCATCCAGGTGGGATTTTAATGTCTCCAGGGAGGGAGACTCCACAACATACCTGGGCAGTCTTTGCCTGTGGTCTGCTACCCTCAATGTAAAGCTCTTCTTCATGTTGAGGTGTAACTTGTGTTTTGGTTTATGGCCATTACTCCTTGTCCTGTTGCTGGGAATCACTGAGAAGAGTCTGGCACCATCCTCTGGGCACCCGCCTTGGAGATATTTTTATGTATTGAAGAGATCCCACCTCTCAGTTGTGTCTTGTCTTATCTAGACAGGGCTGGCTTCCACATTCTCCCTCTCCTCATAGGAGAGATGCTCCAGACCCCAAATAACAGAATCACAGAATAAACTAGGCAGGAAAAGACCTTTGACACGATTGAGTCCAACCTGTTACCTAACATTATCAGCTAAACCATGGCACTGAGTGCCTCATCAAGTCTTTTTTAAATGCCTCTAGGGACAGCAACTCAACCACCTCCCTGGGTAGCCCATTCCAATGCCACTCTTTCTGTGAAAAATTCTTTCTAATACCTAAATAATAATAATACTCTTTCTAATACCTTTCTAACAGCCTAAACTTCCACCTGGCTACAGCCTCCAGTCAGGGAGTTTTAGAGAGTGATAAGGTCCCCTCGAGCCTCCTTTTTTCCAGCTCCCTCAGCCACTCCTCATGGGATCTGTATTCCAGGCCCTTCACCTGTCTTGCTGCCCTTCTCTGCATGAATTCAAGCATCTCAACGTTGTCCTAAATTGAGGAATTGAACACAATACTCAAGGAGATGCCTCACCAGTGCCGAGTACAGGGCAAGAATCATGGCCCTGGTCCTGCTGGCCACACTATTCCTGATGCCTTTGGCCTTCTTGGCCCCCTGGGCACACTGCTAGCTGATGTTCGATCACCTGTTGACCAGCAGCCCCAGGTCCCTTTCTGCCTGGGCACTGTCCAGCCACTCTGTCCCCAGCCTGTGGTGCTGCAGGGGGTTGTTGTGACTCAAATCTAGGACCTGGCACTTGGACTTGTTAAGCCCCATATTGTTGGACTTGGCCCATCTATCCAGCCTGTCCAGGTCCCTCTGCAGAGCCCTCTGACCCTCTAACACACCAATACTCACTCCCAGTTTGGTGTCATCTGTGCTACCTGCAAATTTACTGATGGTAGACTTGATTCCTTCATCCAGATCATCAATGAAGATATTAAACAGGATTGGTCCAGGAACACCACTGGTGAGTGGCTGCCAGCTGGATGTGACACAATTCACCTCCACTCTCTGGGCCTGGCTGTGCAGCCAGTTCTGAACCCAGCAAAGAGTGCTCCTGTCCAAGCTGTGGGCTGCCAGCTTTTCCAGGAGTGTCCTATGGGGAGATGGTGTCAAAGGCTTTGCTGAAGGTCAGGTAGACAACATCCACAGCCTTCCCCATATCCACCAGGTGGGTCAGCTGGTTATAAAAGGAGATCAGGTTGGTCAAGCACAACCTATCCCTCCTAAATCCATGCTGGCTGGGTCTGAGCCCTGGGCCATCCTGTAGGTGCCATGTGACCACACTCAAGATGATGTGTTCCATAATCCTGCCAGGCACTGAGGTCAGGCTGACAGGCCTGTAGTGTCCTGGATCTTCCTTCCTGCCCTTTTTGTGAATGGGTGTCACACTGGCCAACCTCCAGTCATCTGGGACCTCCCCAGTGAGCCAGGACTGCTGGGAAATGGTGGAGAGTGGCTTTGCAAGCTCATCTGCAGCTCCCTCATCACCCTGGGATGGCCCATCTGGGCCCACAGACTTGTGAGCATCTAAGTGGCTCAGCAGGTCTCTGACTGCCTCCTCCTGGATAACACGGGGGCTATTCTGCTCCCTGACACCATCTACCAGCCCAGGAGGACAGCTGTCCTGAGGACTGTCTTTCTGTTGAAAATTGAGGCAAAGAAGGTGTTAAGTACCTCTGCCTTTCCTTCATCTTTAGTTACTAAATTCTGTTCCCCATCTAATGGAATTATCCTTGCTTCTCCTTTTGCCATTAATATATTTATAAAATTTTTTTTTATTATTCTTCACAGAAGTGGCCAGATTAAGTTTTAATTTTGCTTTTGCCTCCCTAGTTTTTTCATACATGACCTAGCCACATCCTTAAACATTTTCTGAGTTACCCGCCCCTTTTTCCAAAGGTGATAAATCATCTTTTTCTCCCTTAGTTCCTTCAGAAGTTCTTTTTCCATCCAGGCCAGTCATCTTCCTCAACAGCTTGTCTTTTGGCACATAGGGACAGCCTGTTCCTGTGCCTTCAAGATTACTTTCTTGGGGTACATCCATCCTTCTGGACCCCTTTGTTTTTAAGGGCTGCTTCCTAAGGATCTTTCTGAATCAGCTTCTTGAATAGGCCAAAGTCTGCCCTCTGGAAGTCCAGTGTGGAAGATTTGTTGGTGCCCCTCCTTGTTTCACCAATTATTGAGAATTCTATTATTTCATGATCACTGTATCCCAAATGGCCCTCAGCCACCTCTCCCACCAGCCCTTTTGAAGATGGAAGTAACATTGGGTTTCCTCCAGTTATTAGGTACCTCTCCCACTCCACGATTTTTCAAAGATAATGGAGACTGGCTTAGTAACATCTGCCAGCTCCCTCAGCACATATGGGTACATCCCATCAGTCTGTAAATTTATGGGTGTTTGATCTGCTGAGCTGATCTCTAACTCAGCCCTCTACAAACAAATCTTCCATTCTCCAACCTTTTCCTCTTACCTCTGAAGTCTGGGATTCCTAAGGGCTGCTCTCAGCAGTAAAGACTGAGGCAGAGAATTCAATAATTTTACCTTCTATGTGTCCTTCATCACCAGGACACCCATATAATCCAGCAGCAGCCACACATCTACCCTATTCCTCCTGTTGCTGCTGATGAACTTGTAGAAGTCCTTCATGTCATCCTTGATATCCCTATCCAGACTGAATTCCAGGTGATCTTTGGCCTTCCTCACATCCTGGCATATTCTGACAATGTTCCCATAGTCCTCCCATGTGGCCTGTCCCTTTTTTCACATTCCATAAATTTCTTTCTTCTGTTTGAGTTTTACTAGAATCTCATGTATTTAGGTCTCCAGCCCTCTTTTCCTGATTTCTGGATCATAGGGATGCACTTGAGGTCAGAGGAAGTGATGCTTGAATACTGACCAGCTCTTTGGACACCCTCCTCATCTGGAGTCCTAACCCATCAGATTCCTCCAAATAGGCCCTTGGAGAGGTCAAAGTTAGCTCTTTGCAAGTCTGGGGTTCTAAACCTGCTTGCTGTTTTGCTTCTCCAATGCAGGATTCTGAGTTTCTAATGGTCACTGCAGCCAATGCTGTCCCCAGCCTTCACATCTTCAACCAGTGCCTCTTGGTTTATTAGTAAAAGGTCCAGAACACACCCTTCCTTGCTGGCTCCTCCACCACTGCATCAGAATTATTTTCACTGATCTGCAGGAACTTCCTGAACTGGGTGCCAAGTTGTGTTGTCACTCTTAGCAAATATCAGGTACAAGTCTCCCAGGAGAACCAGGGCCTGTGACTGTGAGGCTATTTCAGTTGCCCACACAAAGCCTCATCAACTTCCTCCTCTTCATCAGGTGGCCTCTGGTAAATACCCACAACAGTGTCACCCATATTAGCCTGTCCCTTAATTCTCATCCATAAACTGTCAACTTGTTCACCTGTCCCTGAGTAGAGCCTGATACATTCCAATTGCTCTCTCACATGAAGAGCAACTCCACCACCTTGCTTCTCTGACCTCTCCTCTCTAAAAATACATAGCCATCCATGACAACATTCCAGGTATGTTGCTATAATTCCAATGAGATCATGGCTCTGCAACCTCACATAGATTTCCAGTTTATTAGATTACCTTGTTTATACCACTTGCTGTGTGCATTGGTATACAGGCACTTCACAGAAGATCAAACAATCAGGTTGCTTGAAGGGGTGTGAGAGGCATGAACACCATAGTTCTTGATGTTTTTTGCCCTATGATCCTGTCCTGGAGTGATCTATAATTTTACTATATTCCACATCTATCTGTGCCAAAAAATCATTACTGTTTCTTCAAGACCCTGCAGCTGGGACCTTGTGTGCGTGTATGGCAGGTGGGGAGGTGACTGCAAGCATTTTTAAAATTCCCTTGCCTGGGCAGTTTCCTGCCTTTTGCTGTGTAGTGTTTGCTTTGAGGGCTGTTTCATCTTTGTTTTGGCAGAGTTTTTTTCCCTTCCCTTTATGGGTTCTCTTTTCATTTTTCCTCCCCCTTGCCTCAGAGGGACTCCAGCTGGCATTTCGGGGCTGTCTTGGGGCAAAGTCCATATGTGCCCTCCTGCTGATGCAGAGAGGGGCTGGCCCCACCTCAGTCAGAGCCACTCCATAAGACTATGGGAGTAGAGCTTCCTCCTTTTGTGGGAGCCTTGGGTTTGCCATTCTAAAAACTGCATTTTGCAGTTAGAAATTGTTTCAAAGTGAAATTTGCAAGGTCTGCTGGCAGCAAAAAAAGCCAGCGAGTTCCTGTGGTCGGGCACCCTGTGCCAGTGCAGATGGACTGCTCCTTCCACACCAGCCCATCCCAGAACTGCATGGTGCAGAGCATGGCAGCAGCGCCGGCAGAGCCCATGGACAACAGGAGGATGTGTCAGCAGCCCCTCGAACCAGCAAGTTTCCATCTGCCTCCAGAACTGCTCTGCAGACTCCTGCCTTCCCAGTTGGGGTTCTCACCACCTTGCCTCTTTGTTCCTGCAAACGTGTGGTACCTGGGAGGCACCATCTTGGAAGGGAAGGGTGAGATGCCACCTTCCCTTTGTCCTTCAGCCATGCAGCTGCCTCTGGCAGGCACCACTTCAGGAACAGTTATTTCCAGCATTTTGGGTCCCTCTGTTCCCGTGGGGTTGTGAGATTTAGCAGTTTGGTAGCTAGCAGTTATTTGCTTTTTCCCCCACTGCCTGTTGGCAACCTGTTTGCTAACAAATTGTTACTTTTTTCACTTGCGTCTACTTGTGTGTTGTTCCTTATTGGTGGAAAGGGGTCAGCTGGAATCAAGGGGGAGGTTACTCATTTCAGAGTGCCCATCTCTTTAAATTGCCTCAAAACAAGACAGATCCTCAATCTGAGCTGCAGCCAAGGAACATCTGACTCTGTAGTGGTTGCTGTGACCTGCTCACCAGGAGAAGCAATGGTACAACTGTTGCCATTTGCACCCTGCTCCCAGTCCTTCAGTTTGAAGTCCATCTCACCAGACTGGCCAGCCTGCTGCCAAAGACTCTCTGCCCCTTTTAGCTGAGGGATGCCCTTCCCCATAACAGGCTAAAAATCATAAAAACACAACCCACTGTTACAGAAGCCAAAACCTTCTCGATAGCACCAGCCACAAACCCAAACATTGATCTGCACAATGTGTCTGCCTCTGGCTGTCCTGATTTCTCTAAATGGGAGGACAGATGAGATGACTTGGGCACGGGGATGACTTACAATGTTTTTCATCTACCTTGCCAGGGCTTTATAGTCTTCCTTGATCCTGGCCATTTTTCAGCTCTCAGTATCATTTGTACCCACACGAAAAAGTGTCCTTCAGGCACAAGTCAAAGTAGGCAGACAGGATGTTCTCCCCATGCTGCTCCTAAAAAACTAGCTCTCTTAAGCACACTGGTCTAGGTTAATATGAATTTTGTCCTCTTGACTTTCTGTTGGATGTTAAATGACTGCTTGTATCGAAACATTACTAGTAACATTTTGCTCTATAAATACTATGCACACCAGATATCGCATTATGGTTCTGAAATGAAAAATCATTTGTAACCTCAGATCAGTGCATTAAAAGCACTCCAACCAAATAGATGAAACACCTTAGGACTAAATGCCTTTTACTCTACTGCTTTAACATCCCCTCCAATGAAATTAAGATGAACGTACTCACCATGGATATTGCTTCCCAAACTGCAGCTGTAGGGCATGAAGAATCTTATCCTGTGTATCAGCATCACGAACATGAAGAACATTTTCACCTAGATGACAAAAATTAACATAATAGGACAGATCAGATGCTCAAATTTCATTAGAGTATGAGCTGCTTTAGAAATGAAAAACAATACTGGTTTTATTTCCTCTGCGAGGGCAAGATGCCCATCAGATTGACATCACTCTTCATCAGTTCTGTGCCTCCCCTTGCTTCCACTAATGCTGCAATGGTGACACCTCTGAGACACTGTTCTGCATTACAAAATGCTAGTTAAACAAACATGTACCTGTTTCTCTTCCTGTCTGACGTGTCCCCAGGTTGATGACAGGTGTGCCAAATGCTCCCACCTCTCTGACACCACAACTGCTGTTACCAATCATGCAACCAGCGTGAGCAACCAGCTGAATGAACTGGTCAAATGGCACATGCTTTACTGCCCGAAAATTGGGATGGTGTTCAATGCCCTTCTTCCTCATCACTCGAACCATCTCTTTGCTTCCTACAGAAAACCAAAGTAGAATATATTATTTAAGTTCTACATTTAAAGTCAAAGTCCGGGCACACAAAGAATCTAGTAGGCAGCCATTCACTGAGTTGCCAGCTCTGAACAGGTTTTTGCTCTCTTTTTATCCTTACACTGTAAATCATTTAGCTCAGCACATATGCCAAAGTTTGATACAAGAATTCACTGCAAAAGTATCTTTGTAGTTTTAAGCTAATTTAAGAGGCACTAATATTGCTCCTACATGTCACATGGTTTCTCCTCGTTTTCCTTCCCACACTGAGAAACTGAAATGTCTTCAGCAATGTGAACACAGAGCTGCAGCAGATGCACCCATGAGGCTGACACAATCCAGCTATTTCCATCTGGCTGGAGGACCTGGGATAAAAGCACTCTTTTGAAGACAATCTGTAATATGTCACACTGTCATGAAGGTATTCTACTCACCTGCATCCACATTAGGGAATAGAACAAGTGTTCTCTTGTTGAAGGAGATGAGTGCATCTAGTGTCAGCTCAAACATCTTTATGGAATGTTTAATATCTGTGGTTACAGGATGTTGCAGAGCAACTATATAATCTCTGGTTTTGACATCTTCACCTGTAGAAATGGAGGGCAGGAAAAGTTTTTTTATCGTCGTAGAATAGCAAGAGGAAGGAAGGACATACTTTTGGAACTACAGATGTGAAAGCTTGAAAAGTCAAGGCAATGGGATATATCTAAAACATAGGAATCAATGCTAGAGTAAAAATCAAGGGAGTTACAGAGTAGCCCAGCTTGTTACTTGCCTCTCTAAGCACGTCTCATAACTTTAGAGACTACTACCTAAATATCAACAAACTGTTAACCTGCAAGCCTACTTCTGAATCTTTCCAAGACTACACCAGGATCAAGAGACTGTTCTCACACCACTATAAATCTGGAGTAACTCCTGAAGCCACTCAGATTTTCTGTCAGTTGTCCATTCTCAAGCAAAGACTTCATTTCCACTGCTTTAAAACAGTCAGTCATACTTGTCTTAGTACATCTGATAAACATTTACCTGCAAAACATACTGACTGAAAAAGATTGCAGCTTCTACACATGACAGCCATACAGGAGACCGCTTTGTCAAAGATGAAAAGCAAACATAAAATACCCACTGTTTACAGGAATTATTCCTAAGTCAGTGAGTATTAAACACCACTTATTAAAAGCCTTTGGTGCATGTTGTCCTGTTGCAGTGCGTTCCTCAAAAAAAAGGTTCATAATACAAATTCTGTATGATTTTTTCATATTAGGCCTGAACAACTTTGATTCTATTTAACTAAAACTCTACTACACCAAAGTAACTGCTCATGTAAGACTGTTCTGCTTTTAAATTGTTCAGCTCAGAGAAATGACCCATTTAAGGAGTTATTTTTTGACTTGGCAGGAGGTCTGGAAGTGTTCAGTAAAACACATTTATAGCTTTTCAGTTGTATGTGGCAGAATACATAATGAAAGCAAACGTAGAAAGAAATACCAGATACTATTAAAAAACTTATATTACTTTTTGACTGATAGCCTACTTACTGAGTTCCTCTAGTGTTGAAAGGCATGTGAGAAAAACATACAAAGTGGCCTGCTTACCTAGCCACATGCTAATAATACTCATGTAGTCCTTGTTTTTGGCAGAGAGAAGCTTGTCATATGAGGGACAGCCTGCTAAAAGGATGCGGTCGTGGTCTTCACACATGGCTATCAAGTGCTGCTCTGCACTCCTCGTGCAGCACACGTGGTAGTGGGCCAGTTTGGTTATGGCATGTCTGATGGAGTCATCGATGGTCCCGCTGACTTCCCCACCTTCAATGTGAAGAATGCGAATGTTCATCAGGGCTGCAGACGTGGCCAGGGCCAAAGCATCGAATCTGTCCCCGTGAACTATCATTATGTCAGGTTTCAGGCGGTTGAGGACATCGGGTAACTTGACTAGCGCAAGGCCCACCGACTCCACCATAGCTGCCTCATCCTCCCCTCTCACGATGGTGTGCAATCTTGTATGAATATCAAAGTCATCTTGTTCAATCATGCGATAGGTATTACTGAAGGTCAGAGAAAAAGGGTTATTAGAGTAAATACTTGCTTGATTTTACAGCAATATTGCTCCACAAAATAAACACGAATTACAGCAGCTGTACTGCGGTTGAAAAAAGACCTGCTTTCCATGTCTTCTTCACTGAGGAAAGCAGCTTTTAAGATTTTAACAGAATATTCTCAACCATGTGAAGATCCTCCATAATATTCCAAACATCCAGTTTCTCTAGACACCTTTAAGGAGGAACTGTGCTGGACATATAGTGGAAATCCTCAGAAAGCCAACCCTTTGTTCATGCGTCCACTGAGACTTTCAGAGAATAGATGTGGCATGATTTCCTGTCAGAAAGGGCATGTTTATTGACTTTTCTGTGGACAACTCTATAAATACAACAACGAATGTGATGCAAAGCTGAGGCCTGTATGTTTAAAGAAAATATCCTGCAGATAGCTTATATTATTTCAGATTCTGTATTTTTTTAAGGCAAATCCTTTTTATTTTATTGAGAAAAGTGGCTCACATTTATATAGCATAAACTTCATTACATTTCCAACCCCATTTACAAATATCCTTCACAGATCTACCATCTCCCTGATTATGTACACTTCTCTCAGAAAACCTTTTTCCTCTTTGTTTCTGTATTCTTTGCATTTTGAAAGGTGAAAATCTAGGGGACAAACAAGACTATGCATTTCTGGTGGTTTTGTTTCTCTTATGATTCTCCAAGCATTTCAGTAATAGACACTTTACAGGATCACTGTCAGCTGACTTCTGCTACTGTTGATTACCACATTCACATCAGTAAGAACATGTATGTTCCAAGGACCCACTCATTTTCCAGGATGACTCAGATTAAGGGGTGCAGGGCTAGGCCCTGAAAAAACCCCAAAGAGTACCTGGGTTTTAGAATACTTACCACAAAGTAACTAATAGCAAAAACATTAAACATTCACCAGATTAAAATCTCTAAGTTTTGCTTTGTGCATTACAAATCATTCACAATATAGAGACAAATGTTAAACACCTCGGAACTGGAAAAGGAGTATTTTGTGTTACTTTGCACGAGTCTTGCAGACAGCCAAGGTTTTGTGATATGGAGAAATCGGGGCCATGTTTGTCCTTTTTAGCAAATGAAATGGGATTATTTCTCCAATCAGACAAGGTGCAATTCAACATACTAACCTGTCAAGAAGATCAACTGTTGTGGAGTTTTGGTGGTGTTTTTTTTTTTTTTTGTTTGTTTGTTTGTTTTTGTTTTTGTTGTTGTTGGGTTTTTTTTGGGTCCGGTTTTGTTTTGAATCAGGTTAGTTTTGTGCTGTTGAATTCACCTTGCCATGTTACTGGATGGAAACAACATCCAGTACAAAGCAAGGAACAGAGCACTATAGTGTGCAAAAAGAGAACAGTCACAAGTGGAACATTCTGTCTTAGTACTTTGAGATAATGTAACTTCCTCCTGTCCTGGCTTATAAAATGCCAAAATTTCTCATTGGAAAGTCCAAAAAGTATCTCTACTTGAAGATACACTTACACATTTCTGAAAGTCCCACAATGCCGATATACTGCAGACCTAAGCAGAACTCTGATTTTGTTTTCCAGAATATGCATTTTCATATCTATGTGACTTACTGGGTCCAATCTAGTAAATGCAGCCTGAGGAAAATCAACCACAATCCTAGAAAGGCTATCCATGCTGTTTCTTCTACCTTTTCCCCAGCAACCACGAGAATATCCACCTGGGATGTGGAAAGTCCTTCCAAGGGAAGGGATTCAGACCAAGACATCTCATCCTCCTGGGTGGGTGACCTGGCTGCTTACTTATGGAGAGATATGGACAGGGACTCTATTGTCTCCCACCCACCCATGTACCTCAGATAACCATCTATATCGACCATTCTCTTATTCACTTTGTCATTCATTTTGTAGAAACATACGAACACACTTTCCTGCCTCCACAATATTTGAATTAAGAACTAACAGTGCTCTCCTGGGATATGCAATATGTAAGTACTTTCTCCAATAACTGTAAATCATAAGAGCTGCAACTTAAAATTATTAAGGAGACTCTTTTCTCTATGAAAATTTAAAAAACTGTAGCACATTTCCATTTGACAATCACCAGGTTTCAGGGGAAAATGCAGGACATGAGTTTCTCCCTTCATACAATCTGTGATCCTGTTTAGGGTCTTAATTACAGCATTTGCACGAAACTTTAAGGAATTCCAAGACTGGATGAAAAAAATGATTGCATGAAATATGAGATCTCATAAGGAGATACAAAATAAAATTCTGGAAAAAAAAAAGTAAAACTTTGTTGTGTACACTCTTTATGCCAAGACAGGATTTTACCTAATGTTCATATTATTATTGCTAACACCTCAGGAACATATTGGTAGATAAAAATTCACCTTACCCATAATCATCAATCAGGTGGGAACCAAGCACTACGACATCAAGCTCAAAAAACTGTGGTTCTGCCTTAATACCAAACATAATGGGAGCTAATTTTGAATAATCAGCACGGTTGCAAGTAGCAACACAAACACGAAGTTTGTGGTTGTTTCCATTCTTCTCCATGACTTCCTTTTGTTTCTGTTTTGAAAGATTCTTGAAGTACACCTCCTGACATAATAGAGAAAACAAGAAGTGTGTCATTAGTAATAGTAATTTACTTACATCAAATGGTATACACTTCATGAACAGTACACACAAGTGCAGCCCCAACTGTGGATACACAGTAACTACTCCACTTATAATGGACACCTAGAACCTAACAGAACAAATGGAGATCTATTTCCAAAATTTAGAATAGATATTTTTTTTCTAGTTAAAACTCAATTTTAATACTTCTATTTCTACAAATAGTATATAAAAATTCTGTATAAACAATATTTAAGTATGATGAAGTTCAACTGTAATTAAAAAGTAAAATGTTCTGATGGAAACCTCTGTATAAGTAGAAAAACTATTCTGCCTTAGTAAATGAAAGAAAGAAAATCTCATATGCCAAACAAAAGAATGGAACAAATTGCTCAGATGCATCCACTGACAGACTTTGTAAACAAAAAGAGAAAGTTTTTGACCAATACAGTTTATGTATCTCCAGTAAACACATTTTGGTGAGGTAAAGCAAGTTAAACATTTATTTCTAAAGCCTTACATACCCTTTTGTAGGCCAAAGTACATTAAGAAAATCAATAATACAGAAAATCAAAATAACCCAAATTTCCTGTCCTCCCAAACAGAAATTACTAAAGTGTTAGCAAGTTTAATTAAGTACCATCCTTTTACTATAAATCTAATGTTATGTCACTATTTTGCTCCACTCTGCAGATGGAACTTTTTCTGGATTAATGACAAGGCTAGCTTATCCTTGACTCAGAGCAGTATCCATCTCTCTACTGATTTTGCCAGCTAGAAAAGCATGACAGTACACGATAATATTAACAGGAGCAATTCCATGCTCCTTTTAGACTGCATTCAGATTTTTTCAGTAAAGTTCTAAAAGAAAGGCTACATCACACTCTCATGGAACTTAACAAAATTCATCAACCTTTCAAGATTTCCCTATTTTTAAGACATTAGATTTCATCACACGTGATAAAACAATGCTTTGGTGTAGTAGCAACATTAGGGTGATCAGGAATCTATGCCAAGTTGTCAAAGGTAGAGTGGTATCTCTAGTCCACTTGCAATCCATTACAGCTCTGCAAAACTATGACTGGCAGTGACACCAGCCAGACTCAGATCTAACAGACCCCACTGCTTTTCCTCATTTCTAAAACAACCTCTCTTCAGAGGTGGTTCTGAGCAGGACCTCCTGTAGTTATTTATGTAAAACCAGCCACTAATTCAAATAAAATGGTGATCAAGATGTGAAAGCCATTTCTGACACACCTATAAGCTTGTCTTTGAAGCTGCATGAACAATATTAGTATAACTGGAGGCAAACCTCTCACAAAACTCTTTAAGTTGGCCAATGCTGCATACATATTCTTTAGTGTATAAAACAAGAAGTAAAAAACAGCAAAACAAGGAAGTGACAAAGCAAAGTTATCCAAAGTCTGGTAGATCCAAGTTACCTGTCTGAGCTAGGACCACAATGACCCCTCTGAAAAAGCACCTTGTTTTCATTTATGCAAAGCAGGCTTTTAAGAAGCAGAATAGTTGTCTGTCCTCCTTATTTTCTTCAAGCATTGTCTAAAATTCTAAAAACCTTCCATCCAGACAGAGAACATACCATGTCCTAAAACAGAAGGTCTGTAAGTTGAGAAAAAATAAAATCTCATTTTTCACCATAACTACATATCCAACAGAACTGAATCACTAGCCCACACATCTTTCCAGCCATGAAGATCATGTTTAATTACAGTTGGTATTTGGCTGTAAAAATGGTCTCTTGAAATAATTTTAGAAGTAGATGTGGAGACACTTCAAATCTGTCTGAATTGACTAGAATCAAAAGCAATTTCTGGTATTTGTCCATTTCAACTACTGTTAACGTTATATTTCAAAGCAGAATTATTTTCAATACAGCCTTAAAACACTGCAACACAGTAGTTTCAAAAACCTGCCCAAGTGAGCCACACACTGGCCTTGGTGTAGACAGGTTTTCTATTGCTGCCAATTTTAAACACCTGCTTATCTGAAGAACCAAAATATTTATCCTAGCATTAGGTAGGTAACAATGCAATATAATTATCAGCTGCATGTGGAAATTTGCCACTAATTAAACTAGCTTACTGTTTTCTAGGCTAACTTGGATGTTTTCTAAAGAAACATATGATGTATTGCTACATCACAGTTTAGTAACAGGCATTATTGTATCCTGACTCCAACCTTTTCTGAGCCTAAATGCAGAAATAATTCTGTATTTTCAGACAATATTCACTGTCAACAAGCAATGTTAATGGCCAAGTTCCTTCAGCCATTAACAGAAAATTCCTTCATGCAGAGCTGTGATGCCCTAGCTACAAAATTTTGTTACCACTGTGGTTTTAGAATTTATTATCAGCTTTTACAGGAAAGTAATCTCTTTTCAGAACTGTTCACCAAAATTATTTGAAATAACAAATCACTAACATTTGCCTCTTAGTTTCTAGATGTTTGATTATATACTGAGTTTGATCTACATAGAACTCTCTAGCGGGGCAACCCTGCTGTTCCAAGGTCTACTTCCACCTTGCAGGGACTAGCAATCTTTAGCAGAAAGGAGAAGAAATAAAACAGTCTTCCATGAAGGACTACTTGAAATACTTAATCTCCATGTGCTTTGGTCTACTGCTCTTCTATATCCCATTCTAAAGCTTTTAGATTATTGCAGATTCAAGGACTTTTTAAGACTGGGAAATTCTAGGCCACACTTTACAGCAGCCATGCAGCTACTATTACTGTTAGCAGTCCCCACAGCAAGAGACAGCCCTCGATCACTGTTTCACAAACAAATGACACCACCCATATTCTCTGTACTCACACCTCTGAAACACTGGGTTATAAAATCAAAGACCCAGTCTCCACACTCTCTATGTGTATGCCCATGTGTTGAGGGCAATTTCATCTTCCCACTTGCTTGGCCGTGTTATTCTGCCCTGAACTCTTCCCACACCCTGTACCAGTATGTGTATTCCCACCTCCCTTCTCCACCCATCTGCTGAACCATCGGTTCTACATCGCCTGTGCGCCCAGGGCCTCTTCCTAGAGCCCAGTGCAGGTGACCAAACATCAAACGACACCCTCAAACGCCTCTGTGAGGGTGGAAAAGCCTCCATTGCCCTACAGGTGTCTTAGGGCAAAAAAATGCTTCCCATCATTCCCCCCATGAATGTGACTCATGTCTTCACCAGGCCCTTTCCTTGTGCAAAAATGCTCCCCATCATTCCCCCCATGAATGTGACTCATGTCTTCACCAGGCCCTTTCCTGGTGCAAGGGATCACCCCCTGTGCTTCTCCAAATATTGATACACCAAGAACCACCGGATATGATGACTCCAATGCTGAATTGGAAGGGAACCACAAAGATCATTGAGTCCAACTCTTATTCCTGCACAGGACACCTCAAGCATCCATGTGCCCGACAGCACTGTCCAAACGCTTCCTGAACCCTGTCAGTCTGCTGCTGTGACCACTTACCTAGGGAGCCCGTCCCAGCCACCCTCTGGGTGAAGTGCCTTTTCCTAATATCCAGCCTAAACCCGCCCTGACACTTCAGGCCATTCACTTGTGTTACACAAGTCTGCCCTGGTACCCCCCGCCTTCAGCACCCCCCCACATCCCGGGAAAAACCACGCCTGCG
>VZRH01002014.1:430630-456813 GCA_013397555.1 Urocynchramus pylzowi
CGCCGGGACCGCCCCGCAAGCGCCGCCTCCCCCGCCGGCGGGAGGGGCGCGGGCGGCGCTGGAAGGCGGCGGAGGGTCGGGGGATGCGGGGCTGTGCCGAGACTTCTCGGTATTCCGGGGAGGTCCGGGCCGCCAGGGCTTTAGCAGTGCGTGCGCTAAGGCCGCGCGGCATCCCCGCAGGGCAGCGTGGGAAGCAGGGTCCTGCTCCGGGTGTCCCCCGGTATCGCCTCCTAGCGCTCCCCTGTGCCGCGGGGAGCCATTCCCCGGCTGGGGACCCTCAGAGCACTCACAGCGGTGAGGAAATGCAGGCAGCTTTACTGCTGCCAAGCATCTCTGTGGATATTACCCGCTAATATCCACGACACCTAGTGTGTTTAACATCACCAAGACTACCCAGATCAGAACAACAGGAATCTGCAGCCGTCTCAAGGCAAGGAATCTGTCAAGTGAGTCTTCCCAAACGCAGGTTTGGAAGACGGCAGCAGCCAGAGCTTCACAAGCCTGATTCCAGTTTCTTCTTGTCCCAAGACAATGTTTCAAGGCTGTGACGTGCTGTGTCTTGTAGCTGTACCTCTGGCCCCTTGGAATTCCTGGGGTCTGCATGTGTCCACCCTGTCCCAAGGGAGCCCTGAAATTACCCTGCTTATGCAGAACCCCAAGCTGCTCTAGACACCTGTGTGGCCACGAATTTCTGGATCATCTTGGGTTGCTTGCAGTTTTCTTGTGAATGTCTTTTGATTTTTGAGATGTGTGTCTTAGTGTTTGCAGAGAAATTACTTGTCTCCAGCCATTCTCTCCTTTCCTGCTTGTTTTTCCCAGAACACAGATGTTCAAAGTAACACATAAATTTATAGCACTTTACTCCAATAAGCAGGTCAGCAAACAGCACCTGTAAATTTTATTGACTAGCTTTTTCTCTGTGACCAGATTTACACCTGTACACAAACAATTCAACAGTAGTGGCCATGACTATTGCTGGGATATTCTTTTAATTCACATCAGTGTGCTCTACCGGCATCTGTTTTGATTCCTCCCTTATAGCCATGGCAGCTCATATTTGGCAGTTCATAATTTTTTTTGCATTCTGTTGCCACAATGTTTTCCTAGCTGCTCATCTTATCCTGTTGACTTACCTTACAAAGTAAGTTACTAAATAAAACAGAACAAAAGGAAGGACAATAAAGCAGCACAAAAGACTCTAAAAACATGGGCATTTGTAGAATTAGAGAAGAAGGAGTCATTTTCTTAGTTTGCTGTGAACTGTACATTGGATTTTTCCCCAATTTAACACAGTGTGCAGATCTATGTGATTCTCTTTTCAATATATTTTCACTGTGAGTTCTTTGCTGTTCTGTTCTTTCTTTGTCTCAGAAATATACATGATTTTTTCTGTGTCTAGTCTAATCTGAAACCCATCAGTGTTACAGTGTGTTCTACTGAAGTCTCATCCTGCACATATGTATTTTCAGCTCTTACTTCTTCTCAGAATTGAAACAGCCAATTAACAGATTTTCTTCCCCCAGGGCTGCATTACAGTGGTGTGTATGTGTAGGCATACACATACATATATATGTAGGTATATAGGTTTTAAACATATTTGCTGATTGTGGGAGAAAACAGTCTGTATTGAAATTTCCCTTTCTGAGATTCTTGGTTTCTAAAATTTCTGTTGTTGACAAAAAGAGAACCTTAGATTTAGAACTTGAGGCTCTATTTTTTTCCTCTGGGCCAACATTAGTAAAAAGAAGCCCTTGGGCCTCTCCAAACGTCATTCCTTTCTTACTGTACTTTTCCACTTTTGCAAACATTTGTCATCCTGTTTCTTCAAATGTCACCGATCATTTGTTTGGCATGGGACCTTTACTTCCTACTCTACTGATGATTAGTACCCTTAGAGATGGGTCTTTGTTTTGGATTGATACAAATGCATGTTCATTTATTTAGCTCATTTTTTTTTCCTTTAGTACTGTATTCTGTAGCACTGCAGAAAATTCTCATCTGCCAGGAACTGTGTCTACAGGACTGTTGTGCTACAGGATTTTTTACTTTTCCTGAAACTTAGCAAAAGAAGGAGCCCAAGAGTCTGGGATGTCAGCCTGGGACTTTATTGAGTCTGCTCTGAAAAGTCACCAACTCCTTCAGACAAATGATCACACCTGAGTGCTTGTAGAGACAGTCAAGTGTTCCTGTCCTGGTCCCTTGTGTCATGTGAGTTGTACTGGTGTTTTACCCAGTGTGCAGGAAATCGTGTATTCAGAGGTGCAGTAAAGTATCCCCAAGGTGTTCAAGGCTCTCAGTATTATGTGCCTTTGTCCTGGCCTGCCCAGCTGAAAGATGATTGTTATTCTCAGGCAGCCTCAGTATGTCTGCAGCCTACAGACATACCTGTATAGGTGCAGTAATTCATAAGTGTAAGGCTTTATTCAGGAGGGATGGCAGGGGCTGCATAAAGTGAACCTTTAACAAGGTTTTCCCTCACTATCTCTCTATTTAGAGCAGCAACAGGTCATTTCTGTAATATGTCCATGTCCTTGTTTTAGGTGGGATAAGTTAATTTTTGTCCTAGTAGGTGGTATAGCATTGTGTTCTGGATTTAGTAGAATAATGATGGTAACAGACTTATATTTTCAGTTGTTACTAAGTTTATAGTAGTGTTTATACTAAGTCAAGAGAATTTTCAGCTTCTTCTGCCCTGCCATCAAGAAGGCTGGCAGGATGCAAGAAGCTGGGGGAGGACACAGCCAGGACCCCAGCTGGCCAAAGGGATATTCCGTACCATCTGATGTCATGCTCAGTATGTGAACTGGGGAGGAAAGCTGTCTGGGGCCTGCTGCTTGGGAAGTGGCAGAATCAGTGAGCAGAGAGTGAGCAATTTCTTTGTGCATTACTCACTCTCTTATACATTCTAACTATTGTTGTTGTTGTTGTTCTTATTATTAATCATCACTACCATCATTATTAATATGTTCTCTCTGTCCCCATTAAACTGTCCTTATGTAAAGCCATAAGTCTGTTGATTCTCTGTCCCTTCCTGATGAGAGGGTGGACTGAATGAGCAGCTTGGTGTGGTGCTTCATTGCCAGCTGGGGTTAAACCACAACAGTCCACCACTCCTTCTCTGCACACAAGACAAATGGAGAGGGTTGTGTTCTTAATCTTCAGTAGGCTTGTGAGACACCTGAGGTTGTACAAGCTATGTGGACCTAACTGAGCACCTGCCTTCTCACACAAAACCAGTCCTTCAAGTGCCTTATCTTGTCTTCTGGCTTCTCCTTTAAGGAACAAGTCTTGGTAAAATGCTGTTGCCCAATGTCAACTCTGCCTACAGTCTAAAAGAAATACTGCACTTTAAATAACATATTGCTCAATTTTTATCAATTTGGCAGAAGTTTCAATTTCTCACTCTCTCCCCCTGCTTTGATGAGACCAGCCACTTGTAAATAGCAATAACCCCATTGAACAGAGTGTTCTGAGGAAGAGGGAACTGCGCAGGGAACTCAAATTGAGCTGCTTGCATTACCTTCTGTTGGCCACCTAGGGCAGCTGACATGTTGCTGACAGCAGCCTGGCTGCTTGATAATGAAAGGGGAATAAAAAAGGCTTTGTCTTTTTAAAGTTGTATGTCATATTAAAATGAGTATAGTCATATGTAAGACATACTTCACACAGCCATGTCTGTTTTCCAAACATCTTCACTGACCTTTCCTATTGAAAGGGAGGTAGCGTCACCCTTTTCCTGCTAGTATTGCCTGGGCTTTCCACAACATCTTACAGGTTCACTTGGCAAGATCTCTTGGCAGTTTATACAGTCTGGAGACTTATGCCCTGCCCAGCTGATGAGGAATTAGGTGTGGAGGAAGCTGAAGTGTGGACATGGATGATTTGCAGAAGTTTTTTTCCGCGCCTTTGTGGGCGTTCAGAGCACTGAGCTGGTGTTGCAGGAAGCTGAGAGTAAATGTTAAGTCCTCTGAGCCCTTCTAGGATATACTTGCTTCTCTCTGCTTTAGGGCAAGGAGGGACAGAAGGAACTTTTCCAGTTATCTCTGATTAAACAATTAACCTTGCTTTACTACATTTTCTTGCTCTACCCTCCTTTATTTGCCTCCAGGCTGTTCCTGTAAAAAAGCATGTGAAGAACGTCCACTAAGAAAAGAGCAAGCTACTGATATATAGTTCAGGCAGGCTCAGATAAAAATGTCACCACAAACACTGGAGGAATTCAGTACAACAGTTAGCACATTAAAGTTGCTGAAGGAGAAAGGAAGGTCTGAACTTCTAGAATGACAGAAATAGAGGTGATTGCTACCAGCCACTGCCACGAGGGACTGTGGATGAGGCTGACAAGCTGGGGCCTTCCCCTGCCCTTTTCATCTGCTGCATGAGTGCCTGACCAGACTATCTGAAAGAAGGGGAATGTGGATCCTGGACCCACAACGGCAGAGACTCTGTGTCAAGAGGGAGGTGAATGGAAAGCTCTGGGTAGAAAATCCCCAGTTTGCAGACTTAGTAAGACCCAGTATTTTACGCAGACTCAAACAGATGATAATTAAAAGACCTTAATGATATTTAACAAAAAGACCCGTACTTCTTAAAAGTCCAAGTGTGTTAATGTGGTAAAAGCCCTAGAGTTTCTGTAGCTAGTAACATACAGTATGGTGAATGGCTAATGTATTTAGGTGAACACAACTCCTTAAAACGAAACCAGTCGCCTCCTCAGTATGAAATTATCTTTCTGCTAGCAGGAGTGATATCACATTTGTGACATGTTCACAGCCTGTTACAACACTTAATGAATTCAGATCTTACTCCTCAGCCAGTTTTTGGCTAAGTCCTCTTCTATATCCCAATAATGTGGCTGTATGTAACAAGGTTCTCAGAATAAAGGTTTAGTATACAAACTATGTGGTGTTAGAGGAAAACATATACCCCTGCTTTTCTAATTTCAAAAGCTTCAAGCTCTGAAGGATCCTGCACAGATGGAGTGCAGTGAAGTATTTGTATGGTGATCATCTTCTGACAATTCAGGAAGAAATAAACTGCAATCCCTCCTACATATTATGGAAGCAGGAGTCTGGAAGCACTAGATTTACATAGCCAAGTATGTATGGAAGCAGGCTGAAGGTGGGATTCATTTGAGATGGTATGGAGTGTTTACCTAGAAAACAAGAAAGACCCGTCTGGTGTCCTGTATTTAAAGAAGGCCACATTTTACTTACAGGTTTTTACCTGTGAAGATTTCAGATCCCCTGGTTACTTAGATTGACACTTGTTTTGGTGTTTCAGAAGGGAAATGAGAGCAACAAATATTTTGAGGAAGGTGAGTGATTAGCTCCAGGAAAGTCATGTGGATCTTAGAATTTTCTAAGGAGGCCTGTGACCATTATTCAGGGGTCACGAGATCTAATTAAGGAAACAGACCCATGGGACTGTTAGGCCAGGTCAGATCTGACTTTTGACAGAAAAGAGCACTTGCTTATCTTGGATAGAGCATACCTGTCTTAGGATGGTCCTTAGACAGCCTCTGCCCTTAACCAAATGTTAGGAAAATACCTTTGCCTGCCTTCTGCCTCAGGGCTGTGATGAGATGTACCGGGGCACCAGTCAAGATTCAGCACTTTCCAATAAACTCTGGTTCTTCACAGAGCTGGCTGATTATGAAGGATGCACTGTCGTCAGGTGTTGGAGCATGAGAGAGCTCTGGCTGGTGTTCTCAGAGCTGCCTGTCGTGTCTTCTCTGACAGAGCTGTTTAGAGGCACTGAATGCTTCTGTTCCCACTCTGAGATGAGATGTGTCATCATATGTCTAGGCTTGAAAGCTGCCCTGGGAAGATTTAGCCAGCTGTTCTGGTATAACCCTGCTGACTGCTCACGCTCTGTCTTTGGTCAGAGCAGGGGAAACATAAGATTTTCATCCATAGCTTAAATTATGTGAGCAGGAGAGGGCAGCTAAGAATCAAAATATAGAGGTTTTTGGTTAGTAGCGGATAGACAAGGGAAAAACCACACTCCCATCAGAAAACACCAGTGATCCATGTCCATAGATGGATCTCTTCTCTAAAGAAGGGTCATCAGTTATCAATAAGCCTTGTCCCAGCCTCATCTGGAAAGTGTCATACTGGGTAAACACAGGCATGTGCAAGAAACAACCCTTTCTATTCTCCTATTCTTGCTGTTGAATTGTGTTACTGATGCTAGTGGATTTGTTCAATTCCCAGCACTTGGGAACAATCAAAACTGTCTCACTTGGGTGCCAAATAACAAACCAAGGAGCTCAGAATTTGACACAGGAGACTGAAGATGCCATTCATGCATTGCCAACACTTAGAAAACACCTCTGTACCTTGCCTGTCTTGGTCTGTATCAGTAAACAATGGCTTCCTCATGGTTTACAAGGAGTGGTTTGGCCACAATATGACTGCTTGCTTGTCAAGCTCTGTAGGAATTAATTTGTTTAAATTCTCACCAATTCTCATGTTGGTGAGAATGGGGGAAAGTCTGAAGGGAGGAGGATTTAGTACTCCTTTTGTTGGAAGAGATTCAGGTTAGGGAATATTTAACTAAAGTAATACCCAAGGCCATGAACCCTGATGGTGTGTACTCATGAGTGCAGAGGAAGCTGGTAGATATAATTGTGAGGCCATTCTGAATTATCTTAGAGTGATCATAGTGACTGGGAGAGGTTCCTGAGACCTGAAGGAAAAATAATGTAATTTTGGTCTTTCTTCTCTTCAAGGAGGACAAGAAAGAGTATCCAGGCAACTATAGGTTAGTCACCCCCATCCTGACTCATTAGTAGGAGGGATGGAGTGCACCCTCATCAGCACACTTGCTAATGACACCAAGCTGAGGGGTGCTGTTCACACTCCTAAAAGGATCCAGAGGAGCCTGGACAAGCTTGAGAAGTGGGCCCATAGAAATCTCATGAAGTTTAACAAGACCAAGGTCAAGGTGCTGCACCTGGGTCAGGAGACCCCCCAGTTCCAGCACAGGCTGGGGATGAGCAGATGGGGAGCAGCCCTGTGAGAAGGCCTTGGGGGTGCTGGTGGGTGAGAGGCTGGACATGACCCAGCCATGGGCACTCCCAGCCCAGAAAGCCAAAGGTGTCCTGGGCTGCATCCAAAGCAGCGTGGGCAGCAGGGGAGGGAGGGGATTCTGCCCCTCTGCTCTGCTCTGGTGAGAGCCCACCTGGAACCCTGCATCCAGCTCTGGGGGCCCAGCACAGGAGGGACATGGAACTGTTGGAGTGGGTCCAGAGGAGGGACACCAAGATGAATAGGGGGAAGGAAAACCTCTCCTATAAGGAAAGGCTGAGAGAACTGGGATTGTTCAGTCTGGAAAAGAGAAAGCTTTGGGATCACCTAATTGTGACCTTACAGTACCTGAAGAGAGCCTACAAGAAAGACAGAAAGGGATTTTTTCAAAGGGTGTGTAGTGACAGGACAAGAGAGAATGGCTTCAAATTGTCAGAGAGTAGGTTTAGATTACATGTTAGGAACAAAAGCTTTACTGTCAGAGTGGTGAGGCACTGGAACAGGTTGCTCAAAGAAGCTCTTGATGCCCAATCCCTGGGCATGTTCTGGGCCAGGCTGGATCGGGCTCTGAGCAACTTGGTTTAGTGGAAATTGTCCCTGCCCATGGCAAGGAGGTTGGAAATAGATGATAGTTAGTGTCCCTTTCAGCTTTCTGTGGTTCTATGTCTCCTGGCATGATGGTGAAACAGCTTTCTGGAAACTATTCCTGGAAAGAAGGTGATTTGGATTAGTCAGCATGGATATACAAAGAGGAAGTCCTGCTTAATTAAGCCAATAGCCTTCAATGATGAAGGTTACTCATTAGTCATTTGATATATGAGGGAATAGCAGTAGATACTGCCTAACTTGATTTCAGTAAGGCTTTGGATACTCCCATAAAATTAATGGATAAACTGCTGTCATATGGGTTTGATGAGCAGACAGTGTGGTGGATTGAAAACTGGCTGAATGGCTGGGCCCAGAGGGTATTTATTGTTCAATGGCATGAAGTTTGAGGCCAGTAACTAGTAGTGCACCTCAGGGGTCCCTACTGAGTCCAACACTCTTTAAATACCTTCATTAATTGTCTGGATGATGGAACAGAGTGCATCCACAGCATGTTCACTGATGACACCAAACTGGGAGGAGTAGCGGATACACCAGAGGGTCATTCTGCTCTTTAGAGTGGGACCTTGACATCATACAATTCAGCCAAGGGAAGTGCAAAGTCCTGCATCTGGGGAGGAAAAGGCCAGATTCACTGGTACTTGTTGGAGGTCAATTGGCCAAAATAACTTTGTGGGAAAGGATGTTAAGTCCTGGTGGGCAATAAGTCGAACAAGAGCCATCAACATGCTCTAGTGCCAGTGCAGTTGAACAGCATCCTGAACTACATTAGGAAGAGAGCTACCAGCAGGCTGAGAGAGTGACATTTCTCCTCTGTGTAGTACTGGTAAGGTCACACCTGGAGTGCTGTGGTGAGCTCTGGGCTTCCCAGTACAGCAGAGATATGGAGCTGATGGGAGAGTCCAGAAGAGCTCCAAAGATGATTAAGGGCCTGGAGCATCTTTCATATGAAGAAGTCCAAGAGAGCTGGTATACTTTCTCAGAGAAGGCTTAGCGGGAAATCTCATCAGCGTGTTCCAAAATCTGAAGGGAGAGCAAAAAGAAGAAGGAGCCAGACTCTTTTTGGTGATGCCCAGTGACAGACAAGGGTCATAAACTCAAATGCTTGAGTTTTCCTCTGAACATCAGGCAAGACTTTTTTACAGAGTAAGTGATCAAGGTGGTGGATTCTCCTGCCCTGGGGATCTTCAGAGGTCATCTGGGCATAGTCCTGGCAACCAGCATAAGTGGCCTTGTTTCAGCAGGGTGGTTGGACCAGATGAACTCCAGAGATTGTTTCCAACCTCAGCCATTTTAAGATTCTGTGATAGACGTCATAAAATATTGAAGACATAAAAGTTCCTACAGGTTGTGTACTGTTAACTGAGGGTTGCTTAAAGGTCTCAAAGTTACATCAGTTGCCTGTGTTTAAATGCCTGAGTTACTCCTTAGTGTCTTGGCAGTAACTTCTACACAGAGCAAATATGTTCCATTCAATGTTGTGTCTGTTAATGGACAGGAGCAGGATGTGGATCCTGTTGAAGAGGAAGAGCATATTTGTCTTAAAGGTGTTGGCTTGTTTGGTGCGTGAAATGATGCACTACAGACATTCCTGTGTTTTTTTTCCCCCGGAATGAACTTTTTACAGTTGATTTTTTTTTTTTGTCAGTTTTTGATTCTACTGTTATGCAGTTTTCTATCCTTGTTAAACCAGATACGTGCTTAGATTTGTGGTGGCAAGGGACACTTTAAAATATATGACCTCAAGTATCAAAGTAGCAAAGGTCTGGGAGCCTGAGTACCCTTACAGATCTGAACCATGCTGTTTGATACTTCAGAGGTGGAGAATACAGTCTGAGTAGCCCTAAGCCAAGTGCTTGAGATTTGGGACTTCGTATTTTTAGAGAGGTCTTCATCAGGAGACCTTGACAGAAGAGTTTGAAATCAGGGTTGGTCACTGCTGAGAATCTAGGCTTAGAGTCCAGTTGGGATGTGGGGTAGCAAGAAAAAAACCCTTCTATTGATGAGAGAAAATTTTCAGGATTGTACTGCTGCTGCCTACAGGCATGCTAGTTTTCCATCCCAGATCACCTGCAATCTCATCCTGCCTGTTTCTGACTGTAAGATAAATTATGACAAAAAGTTAATGCAGGTACCATTTTACTGGATTTTTCTCTTGAAGAAATATAGATCGCTGTTTGATTTGCCTTTTTTTCCTGGTGCAAACTATGATTGACAGGACATCCTTGCTTGGGTGACCATTTTTTACTGTGCCAAAACCAAATTCTGACATGAGAGTTTAAGTGAGGGTCTGAAATATGTTGGGTCTGAAATGTGCTGGATTCACAAATGCAGCAGATTGTTGAAAATCCATGGGTAGGAAAACAAGATGTAAATTATGCAGATTTTCTATATAAAACGGATAAAGTAGAAATATTTGTGGGCATCACAGAGGAGGGAATATAAAGAGCCAAACTCAAAGGAGTATTTCTTAAGCAAGTTTTCCTTGGAAGGCAAAAAGAGAGAGAGCCATCTTCTTGCAAGTCACTATTCTTGCTAAATGCAAGGGGAGCAACACAGATTGTACTGTGTGGGAGCAGCCCTGAAGGTGAGTTCATACTTTGAGATGAACAGGGGACAGGGCAGGACTTTTTGTTCTTGGCAAATGTATTTGTAATGAGCTGCGCAGCTGGCAGTCTGCTGCAAAGAAAATACAAACCCTTCTTACATACTGAGGCTAGTTTTTTGTTTTTTTTTTTAGTTTACCTGATGAATAAGGGAGATGTGTACTTACTTCAGCAGTTTGCTCATCCAAATTATGAGATGCTCTATCTACCAGCAAAGTGCTTTGGCATCCGTGCAGCTGTGTGAGTCAATGTGCCATACACTTTTATCCTTTTACTCCAAGAACAAAAGAGAGACAGGAAGGCTCTGGAGGACATTGTAGCTTATATTTTGTTTTAATTGGGTTTTTTTCCCAAGTGAGGACCCTAGCAGATTCCTTTGTTTGGGTGAGGCCAGCAACCTACTATAGAGGGAGAGTTTAGGAAACAAAGTTGTAGTGTACAAGTGATATCTCTTTCACAAATTCTGCAGTGACATTCACTGCTGTACAGACCCTCTGCACAGAGAATCTTGAGGTAAATTCCCCTCTAAGCCTTCAAAGCAGAATCTTTTCCCAGTGTTTCAGGTTGTCCATTTTCATAAATGTCACACATGCTTCTAGAAGGCACAAGAAAGCATGTGTAGAGTGCACAAGTTAAAAAAATTCCTAGCATTAAACCTATTGAAAGTTTTAGTGCTTCATATGTGTTGCAATTGTCTGTTTATTGGCTTGCTGGTATCTGAAAGGTTTTTGAAAATGTTCTGTTCTGAATGTTCTACGTCAGTTCTGATGTTCTACATCAGTTACCCCCAAAATCCAAACTGAAATTCTTCATAAATCAGGAAAAGAAATCATCTCTGAGAGAGTAGACTGCAATATTGCAAGCTGAGAGATTTTGTTTGAGGAAATTATATGCAATAAAGCAAGTCAGAGGTGCTGAAAATTGTAAAAGGCCTAGCTGGATTCTTCTCAGCCTAGTTTGAAAGCTGCATTTGGCAGGCAGGGCTTGCTGGATTTTAATTGAGGAAGGCCAACTTTTAAAAGGTACTTTGGCACTTAAAATGTATGAAGACACCACTGGGAATTTTGAATATGCATTGGAAGGGGATAAGATCCAGAACTCCCTTTCCCTCCAGTATCTAGCCAAATGGGATCTAACTCAACCAACACCTTTCTCCTCTCATATATGGACCTCAGTGTTTTTGAGAAGCTGACAGTGTGATGTCGAGTTTTTTCCTGGAACAGGTGTGATGTCCTGAAACATCCTTTCTGAAGCTGTTAAGAAACTAAGAGTGCAATCATTCTTGGCTTCATCCCTGGCTGAAGGGAGGGGAAGTATTAGCAAACCTGCAGGATGCCTGGCCAGACTTTGGCACCACCTGTGGGGGCTCTTGCCTCTTCTTTTGTGTCAGAGGACTTCCAGGGGTGCCACATCATGGCACAGCAGGAGGCAGAGCATAGTGAACAGCATGTCTTCTGCTTCCTTGTTCCCTTTAGGTCACATAGTTGTTTTAACAAAGAGGTACAGTTCTCACTCCAAGCCACAACTCCACCCTCTGGAGCATGGAGTCCCACAGGAGTACTCTGCTTAGCAAACTGTTGCAGAGTGTTGTGCAGCCAGTCTAATGGCTTGGAATAAAAATGTCTATTTGTGCTTTTGCTTCCAGTGTGTGACTGGCTTTTCCTTTCTGTTTGAGCCACAGAACTCAAGAGCACACAGTTCTGTCAGTGGAGGAGCAGCAAAGAATAAGCTGTATGGTAAAAGTCTGCTGTCAGGGAAGGAAAGCAGTAATACGTATGTGAGAATGGCATATCTAGAACTAAACAACTCAAGATTGCCAGTATGTAGCTAAAATCTGTGGCATAGTATACCTGGCATAGACCAGTCTTTCCCTTCTTGAAAATACAGATAAGGATGAGTCAAAAATAGCTTATAGAGTGTGCCTCAAACATTCATGAGGGAGCAGATCAAAGTAAGAAAATCTGAAATATATGGCATCAAAATCTTCCATTGTCTTTTTAGTGAATAAGACAATAAAAATAAAGTATCTGGGACTCTCTCCTCTCTCTTTCCACTTTCCACTGCTCTCCTTCAGTTCATTTGTGCTTTGTTCTTTTTTGGAAAGTGAATTTCCTAAGTCTGTGAGGACCCTATGTCCTAAGCAGACTATCCAAACCTGTGCTGTATCTTGGGAGTCTGCATGCCTACAGTTGCATGGGCAAGGGAGTCCTTCAGTGATTTCTTAAGCTTAGCTAAGCTTAGAGACAGTGAGGAAGGCCACAGGCACTTTATCATGGTCTTTTTGCAGAAAAGATTGCTCTGAGAAATGCTGTTTGATAACTTAAGGTGGGGACTTCCCTATCAGAACAAAATATTCTGAACTAGTCAAAACAACTGATTTTGTGGACTTCAACTGGTGCAAATCAGCAGGGGAGGTACTCGTGTGGGTCATTGGGGTGTCTCTCTGAAGCTTCATGGTGTGTTTTATTCAGGTCTTGCCAAGTAAACTGTTCTAGGATGTAAGAAGTCAATGCAAAGCTAAGTGTGCAAGCACTGAGGAGAGCTGTAGCAAGCATCCAGAATTCATCTACAGCAGCAGTGGAGGGACCAGAAAGAAATTACTTAAAGAAGAGAAAGCCAAGACCCCTTTAATTTGGGTACCTCTTTCTCAACATGGTTGAGCGCAGATCAGGGGATGCCAATGCGGTCCTGCTGGAAGAGTTCGCCACAGCTACTGGGTCTCCCTGCGATGAGGACAGCCTTTGAAACACACATGGGTATCATGGCACATCAAGGTAAGCATGGCCTCCTCAGAGGACAGGTTATGGAGAGAAAGCCAGGTATCAAGGGAAGCTGTAGGCAGCTTTACCTGAATCAAGCTGAGTTTTTCATATTTGAGAAATTTGGGTAGGGTTAGGTGAGTTGTCTTCCAAGGAGAGGTGCCAAGAAGCATGGTATTGTCTGTGCTAGAGGTCTAAATGCCAATCCCATGGTACTTGATCTGAATTTGGACTTTGAGAAAGTGTCAAAATGAATGAGTAGCTCTTGGGCCTGGGATTTGAGAAATCTTCTCTAAAGGTAAGGTGAAAAGTAAGACCTAAAAAGACTCAAAATAATTTAAAAAGCCAAAAGTCAATCTGACAGGGATTGGCATTTCTGTGATCCTATTCTGTTTGCATCCCTGGGTGACTAATCCTCATTTCCTGCCCATATGTTCCAGTCCTGACTGAAGCAAATGCTAACCTTCAAGACAAAATTGGAATCCATATGCTGGACCTTTGGATCTCTGGTGTATACCCCGCTGATATGGAAGAGACATCATGTACTCCAGGTGTGCAACTGTTCTCTGACAAGAATGGTGAGACTCATGGTCTTGTAGGCTGAGATGGGGCTTGCATATTGAGAGATGACTAACCCAAACACTTTACCACTGCTCCTTTCCTCTGCCAGTTCAAGATTTTGTTCCAACTCCAGCTGCAAGCACTGTATAACAAGAAAACTTCAGTGATACTAGTTCAAGGTTTGGAGGGCACTTTAGTGTGAAACAATATGTGCTTGGAACTTATGGGCTAGGTATTCTTCAGTACCTTTCTTCTGTTTCCAGGAGAGTTAATGAGCAAAGCAGTGATGGAACTGTATACGTAAGTGATAAATTCAACACTCATAAGTAACTTAGATTTGCAAACAGGAACTGCCACTCCACCTTCTAAGAAAGCAGAGTGGTTAATGCAGAGATCTGCATCTAAGCCTGTGGAGACATATGCAGTCTTAGCACGTGCTAAAACTGATTACAGTTCTACATCAAGGCAATAAATAGTTTTCTCCTCCAAAAAATTTGTTTTTCTTGATGTTTTCAGATGTTTCTTTATCTCTACATTTTTGTATTGATTAGTTGATCCCACTTGTAAGTGTAGAGCTATATTTGTTTCCCAGTCTGGGTTCTACTAGTCACATGTTTCTGAAGGTGATGATGCTGATGTCCTGTGGTGCAGGGTATTGACAGGAAATTCAGGGCCCCGTTCCTACCTCAGACAGCAATCATATTCAATATTAGTGCTACTGTCATGGGGATAGGCCAGACGTGAGAGAAGAGAATGAAATATCATATGGACGTTGGCAGGAGGCCATATGGACAACGATCAGCTGTTTAGAAGGAGTGCAAAAGGGCTCCAAAATGCTATGTTTTGCACATTCTTTCCTGCCTCTGAGCAGTGTTCAGCTAGTGGGGCTACTGTGACTGTAGAAATCTTTCCACTCTGATATCCTTCACCTTAAATCAGTCAATTATTGAACTCCTTTAGTTAAAAATAAACGTGTTGCAGTAGTTATGAGAACACCATCTGTTTTAAACAATGCGACTCACAGGTGTTTCTCAAGTCACTCATGAAAATTTTCTATGCAAGACAGACTTATCTGATCTTTACAGGTCATTATTTTTGTTCAAATGTTTGTATTAAAGTTTAACTGTAATTTCTGGATCTGAACTTGGCTCTTTGTCATCTCCTTCCTGGCTGTCCAGAGGAGTGGGGCAGTGCCAGGCTTGTGTTACGCAGACAGCAGAACCGCAGCTGTGCCAGCCTGCAGGCAGCAGTTCCCTCTCACATCCCGTACCTCTGCTGGGGTCAGGAGGACAGCAGCTCCTCTCTCATGCCAAGAAGAGCAGAGATAAGGGTCATGTGCATCAGCAGGCTGGCTCTGCCTGTGGAACATTCAGGCTTTAGCATTCTGTCTAAAGGCAGAAATGTTGAATGTTTCTTGTTTGCCACGTTGGCTGAATCACATCTTGGTAAGGTATTCAGAGCTGGCTGAGGCTATATCATTAAAGCTCCAATGCATGAATTTTCTCTTTTCATCTATTTCTTCTATTCCTATATGGCTGGTTTGCCATTTAATGAGATTTTTTTATTCAGACTGTCTTTTCAAACTTATATTCTCACTGTAGTCACTACAGGTCCTTTGAGGTTCCCATAGTATTTCTGGGAATTAGCAGGTTGGAGTCCTGATTCCAGAGCAAGAAATTTATTTCTAGCTTGCAGACTTGTATACAACCCACCACAGTTGACCTGAGATTGGTGAACTTCACTAGAAATTGAATATTTCATAGTGAAATGACTAGTCATCCTCAAAACTCAACAGAGATTTTTATTTTGATATACCAGCCAATTCCCATTAGGAGTTTTCTTCAGGGACAAAACACAGCCAAAAGCACAGTCAAAAGGAGAGCATGGCTCTCCTTTTTTGTTGAGTAAATATTCAGCTGAACTAAAGCAATGAGTCCTGAAAATGGATTTTGTTTTTGGAATGTCTTGGGAGAAAAATAAAGACTTCTTTTCTGCAGACCATATAGATTTGCTTTTGAACAAACTATTTTTTTTTTCCTTTCTCAGGAAGGAAAAAAAAAGTCAGCTAAATATTTTTGTTTCATTCGACTTTTGAGATGGGGCTAAAGGAAAACATTCACAAGGTCCTTCTGGGAACAGCTGCTAAAATCCTGCCTGATATGGCAAATCTAAGTGTGTCTTGTTGAACTATATTCTACTCTGCAAATTCAGGGATGGTGATGTGATATAAAAAGCTGTCTCTCAACAATGAAAAGAATAATGTGTAATTAACCCAGCCAAACCTATGCAGTTATTTCATATGATTTGCTGTTCAAAAGACTAAGCTAACAAGTGAGACTGTGAGAGGTCAGAGAAAATTCCAGTGGTTAAGACTGTTTGGAAAAATTTTACATTATTACAGGGCAAGGATACCCCATGGGACTTTCTTTCCTCTTTCTGTAGTCAAATCCTGGCTAAACACTGTTACAATTTCACATCAGCAACCAGGAATTGTTGAGGGAAAATAGATGTGTACAACACTGGGCTTTTTATTTTTAGGAGGACCAGGCTGGCTTGGCTTATTGTGATTGCTCCAGAGGGGGAATGGTGTGGTGGATTGAAGGAATGAGTAGCATGACTAAGGAGGCAGTGCCAAAGGCACAAAGAAGCTCTGCTGTTATTGCTGTATCTGAGAAAAAGTGCAGCAAGCACCTTGGTATTCCTTCAAGAGGTGCATCTTGCTCCTGCAGTGTAAATTCTGCAGGAGTTGCAAGTCTTGCAACAATCTCAGAAGCCAGTCCTGCAAGTGCTGGTTAAGCAGCACACCTTTGTAACCTGAAGCACTGTGTCAGTAACAGCATGCTCCCAAATTCCCATTTCTTCAAGTCTAATAGGAATCTTACCTTGAGAATTTTTTTACCTTCTGACAGGCCTGGGGTATTTTAACTCAGGAGTTTCAGTGTAGTTTGATATGATCCTTTAATGTTTTGGTTTGCGTGAACAAGAAACATTCACTGCTGCTATTAACCCAGAGAGCACGTGCCACAAAATAATGTATTGTTCAGAGTTTGTGAATGGTCTGTTGTAGTCTGTCGTTCAGAAGAGGGAAAACTTTTCAAACACTCTGAAAAGGGCATTTAAACTGTGCTTTATTATCGTGTTCTGTTCAAAGGGTATCACAAAATTTGGCCTAGAAACTTTTATCTATAAACTGAGAGTCAGCTTACAGTTTCCTGGTGGAAGTTAACTTTCAGTTCTTACTAAAGAAATTGCATAAAACTGTGTAACTCTAGTCTCCAAGAGTTCAGAAAGCATCCGTTATTTTGTGAAGTAGTGTTAAATTCTTTGCTTTGAAGAGTATTTTCAGTTTTTTACATTGGAAAGCTACTGACATTTACTTAAAATCATAAATCAATGTATTTTGCCTTCTTACGTCTTTTTTTGTGTTTGAGACTTTTGTATGCTCCTATTTTTCAAGATTTTCTCTGCCACTCTGAAGACCATAATCTTAATTTTTTTTATTAATAAGAAAGAAATCAGATAATGTGACTGCACTAGCTGGGACTTAAGGCAAAACCACAGTACTTGCCAATATAGTTAATTGAATCCTCTGTCTTCAAACTGTAACAACTGTGTTTGAGGCTCCACATCAGTCTCCTGGAATGGCCTGAGTTATCTGCTCAGAAGGCAATGTGCCTCAGAGATTGGTTGTATAAATCATGAATCAAGCAACTCTGCACCGAGCACTCCTTTTTATATATGGGGCAGACATTCCTGTTTGACTGTGGTAAAAACCAATCAAACCCTGACACATTCCCAGCACCAAAGAGAAAGCTGAATTGACCTTGCTATTAATCTGCAGGGGCATTGGAGACTAGTGTCAACTTTCTCTCATTCATTTTCACCCCAGCTGAGAGAGAAATCCATTCCTCTGATTTGAGTCTCATTCCTGCAATTCCTCTGTTCTCCTCCCTCGGGTGTTATGTTGTTGCAGATATAGTAGGGATGGTAGGCAGAGACTTTTGGTGTTATAGAGGAAGGATCAGGTTCTTTGGTATTTACTTTAGTCTTCCATTCCTACTGCATTCTTCAGTGACAACCTCATTCATTCTAAACTCAGTTTAGAGGGAGTGGGAACAGGCCGTTCCCAGGAGGATGTGGAATTCCCTCCAAAATGTTTTGCAATGTGTGTGTGAGAAATTTGCAGACAAGTCCAGTGAAACATAAATGAGATTTTTTTAATGCCTACAGTGCAGCAGTATATTTTTTTGAAAGCTTGTAACAGAAATCTGTCATCGTTCTACTGGGTGCTATAACAATGAATAACCGAGATTGGGTCTGAAGCCACTATCATCACATGCACCTTAAGAAATCAGTTATGTTGCTAAATCAAATTGGCATGCCTGGTGGCCTAGGTTTCCAGCAAAATGTCACTATGTTCACTAGGTAGGAAATTAGATACCTTTGTTTGTGGCCTTTTTTTCTATTGATAGACCACAGAACTTCATAGAATATTTCCATTGGAGTAATGCCCTCTGGGAATTAAAATTTTAAGGGAGGTAAAATGATCCACTAAATTGGAATAGTTTCAATAAAGTTTAGTTGAAAAAACCCAAATATAAATAAAAATTGATCCTAAAAGCTGTGTTTTTTCATGTGACTCAGTTTTATTTAACCAAATTCAGCTGAAGAAATAAGTAAGTAAGTGTTGTAGAAAAGTACTTAGATTCCATAAAAACATAAATTGGGTTTCTAAAAGATGTCTTTTATCTCAATTTTAGATGAATATATGAATATGAAATATGAAATGTCAAGCATTTCCCAAGGTTTTCTTTTTGTTGTAGCTCTGAGTCAGTATAGCAGTGTACCCTGAAAATCCATCTGCTTTCCTAGAAATGAAGGTCCAATGGAATACTTCATCATACAGCACTTTGAGTAACAACAAGGTTGCAACCACTGTCTCATGTTGCAAGAAATACTTAGCACAGGATTAATTTTTAAGCCCTGAAAGGCTAAGTCCTTTGAGTAAGGAAAGAAGCACTCAAACAAAGCTTTTTCTTTCTTCCCTTCTTTCTATGCTGTGTCCACAGCACGAAGTCTTTCCTTTTTTTGCCAAAAGCCATTCACAATATTGTGCAGTAGCACACAGCATACTATTTCCAGCTAACTACACATGTAGAAAATGAGGCTGTCATTGGTTATCTTGTTCAGCTGAAAGCAGACAGGCTAGACAGTGATGCAAACATGATGTGTCTGTCATGCTGGTAGAGCCTGGGTAGTACTTCTCAAGTGACACTGGGATCATCTTTTGAGTGTGATTCTGATAACCATGAGCTCTGGATGGTCACACTTGGCCTTAGCAGAGCTTTTCTGAGGTTTGACACCTATATGTTGAAGCTAAATCTTGCAGACTTCTTCAAGTGATTACAAAAGTCCAAAGGTTGAAGATCAAATTAAACCCAGTAGAAATATCATCCCAGCATGGGCAGCAGACTTCAGGCTGTGCAAAGGGATTGATTGGGAACCTGCTGTTGGTGTTCTTTGGTGAACAGCAGGGAATGGTGGCTGATAGCCCAGACCTTCTTATGCATAAATAATTTTCAGATACAGAAACTGAGTTGGTTGTGTATGGGCCAATAAGTATTTATTTTCCTCCTTTTTTCCAAGAAAAGCACCATATTTCTCGTATGATTAATCAAGGCAGAAGTTGCAAGGGAACATATATGGTTATCTGGAACAGGCCCAAAGAAAAGCTAACCTTTGTTTGCAGGACACCAGCTTTTATCCAGATGGACCAGTGAGAAAAACAGACAAGGCTCATTTCACCTTTTGATGGACAGTTATCTTGTCACATGACAATTTCAACCTACTCAGTGGGTACCACCTGAAGACTTTTGAGGGGTCCTGAGAGAGTGAAATCCCTGAACTTTCTTTGGATTTTATCTTATTCCTCTTTTTGCACAGAGTAGTGGGATTCTTTCAAAGCATCTGTTTTCCTTTGTTGCCTAAACTTTTTTTTATGAACTGGTGCCATGAAATACTGATATTAAAAAAGAAAATATGTTCAAAATTAGGTAATGATTTTATTTTTCTTTGTCTTATTTTCAGTGATACTTTATTCCTTCTCTGCTTCCTGCAGTTTTGTTTTTTTTTCTTCTTTTCAGCAGACAACTCTGTTTGCTATTAGATGCTTGAGAAATGTTAGGGGTTTTTTTTTAGGCCAGAGGTGTCATGCAATTGTACTCAATATTGCAGAAAATGCCTCAAGGCATGCCTCATGCATGCCTTAACACAGATAAAAGCATGAGGTGTGTGCAGAGAGTATGGCAGTATCACATGCACTGCGCTGTCTTTGTAATTAAACTGGCTCAACTGGTCTATGACAGCCTAGTGTAAACATTAGGCTTTATCAATACCATCAACCCCTCCTAATCTAATGAAAGTAAGAGAGTGACCATAGGGAAGCAGACCTGTGGAAGCCTGCATGCTATCTGAATGTTCCTACACAAGGAGAAAGGAGAAAACAGTGATGCTTCCAACAAGAGAATTTCTTACTGTGCCACTCTCTGAACTGAAAAGTGTCAGTCTTTTTTAACCCTGATGGTACCAAAAAAGATGGGGGTTACTGCCCACAAAATGTTTCTCTACAGGTGAAAGGCGCTGGGGTGTGGTGGTCAGAGGGAATCTAAGCCTACTTCAGTTTAGTGAGCATGGGGAAATTGCATAAGTGCCTGACTACTCTCTGGTTTTCTGATGTTGGGGTGTGGTTTAGAGGGAGTGGTGATCATTTGAGCCACATTATAATCATGGGCACATAAACAAACCCATGCTATGGGGACAGGTGGGGGCTAGAAGGAGCTTGTTCAGTGCCAAAGACCTTGAAAGTTGAGGGGATTCATCTGTTTGCCATGGTTTTGATCTGAGAAATACTAGACTTCTGGGGAACTGCTGTCAGCAAACCTCTGTATTGTAAACTAGAGGAAGAGGGAGAATTTTCAGAGATTTCTTTCCTCTTTACTTTAAGAAGGTTGTTTAAATGTGCATAAAACTTAAAATGTTTTGAGAGGTAATTCTAGCAAAATGGGACTGTTTGATTGTGAATTTGCTTTTGTCTTTTTCGGTTTGTTGCTATAAGTCAAGATATTTTTTGGTTTTGATAAAGTTGAAACTTTCTATTTGTTTTGGGAAAGCTGACTTCCTGCCCAGCTGACAACTTGTAGTTCCTCCCACCCCAGCCTTTCAAAAAATCTTGAGCAGTGCTCAAAAAGGACATTCAGCCCACTTAATTCTGATATCTCAGAAACTTTCTCTGCACTGCCAGCTGTGACAAATCTTGTCTTTTTTTTTTTTTTTTTTTTTGAGAAAGCAGAGTTGTTCCCCAAACTGGACTCAAGATTTTCTTAAAAATTCGCATTATTTGTGAAACCAGTTGCAGACAGATGAATGTTGTTGTTTTAGGGGACTGTGTGTGTGTGTGTCTTAGTTCTATACTGGGGAAAGGTGTTTCTGTTCCCTTTGAATGTTAGCTATTTGAGAACATTAAACACCACCAGGATTAGAGAGCTGGGGTGGGGAGCCACAGGAAATGTCTGTAGACGAACGTTTAAATTGTAGAGAAGAGACTCCTGGGTGTGACAGAGCAGCTTATGGGACACTGGGAGAGGTGTAAGGCACTTCAGACAGTGAAGGAAAAGACTCACTCAGTTCCTGTGAGTTAGAATCCTCCCTTGACACACTGAATTTGAGGATGTCTCATTTGGCTTGCAACCAGAAGGAGCAAACAAATAATCCTCATTTCTGCAGCCAAGAGAAGCAGGCAGGTTCAGCTTTCAGCAGCTCTGGGGAAATGCAACAAAACAGTGTGCCAAGACAAATTGGGGACAGAAACCAGACAGCTCAGGCCAGTTCAGAACCACCCTGCTTCCTTGGGTTTCCTGCTGTTGTAGAAGAGGTGGATGAAAGAGAGTCTGGACAGGAGACCTTCATCCTCCCATCATCCTGAAGATCTGCCCTGAGCATTACTTGGGCCATGGCCTTTAATAAACCACGTAATGGCTAGACTGGGTTTCAAGGCAGTGCTGGTCACCACCCTTTTCTGAAAGCCACACTCCCTGATGGAGTCAGAAAACTGGAACAAAAGTGTTTGTTCCACCCTAGACAGGGACACATTCTGACCCACCGCCCAGGCTGTGGGAAAGGTGGAACTGTGCATGGTGTCCTGGCTTGGGAGGTGTATAGGGTGGGGGAGGTGAAGCAAGAAGAAACAGAGACATATGGTTTAAGAGCTGGCTAATGTGAGTGATTTTGGTTAATAATCCCATTTCTTATTTCATGTATTCTTTGTGTCTCCTTTGGAAATTGAGTTACCTTCCCTGCCACATCCCTTCTATTTCTAAAGGAAGCACTTGTCAAAACTCTAGGTTTTAGCAAGGTACTTCAGTTATACAAGACAAACACATACTGACAGAGGCTGTAGGTAAATAAAATTCTGGAGTGAAAGGCTGAACTGATCCAAACATGTGAAACTGAAGGTAGGCTGGCTCCTATTAGGTGACAGTTTGAATCTATGTGCTCCATCAAGAATGTCAGTCTTATATTTTGGGTTCTCCTTATGCTTTGTTATTTAATACAGTTGTCACCTCTGATCTCCCATGGCCTTTGGTCTACAAAATAAGGTTTACAGCAGTGGAACTAAACTGTTGGCAGGAAAAGAGAATCTGCTCTACATGCCAGTGCCTGCCACCTTTAGCTTCTCACATAACAGAATCCAGAAACAGCTTGTGTTCAGGCTTGTGGTCTTCCACCACAGAGGTGAATCTCACCATCTCACCATTCTACCATCTCACTCTAACTGAATGCCATTTTGAGATCTGCTAGGTACAAATAAAAATTATGATTGCAAGGATGATGTCCTGCATGCCACTTTAATTAATTTGTCAGAGTGTCGCTCTCGTCTGAGTGACAGGCATCTCTAGAATGCTGCAACCCATTCATTCCCAAGAATATGGATGGGTCCTGGGGACCCTTGTTATCATACTTGACATAAGGAAGGAATGTTTTACAGTTAAAGAAGGATACATTGAAAGAAGATGGGCAAGGGCCATGGACAAGGAATGGTGGATTGATAGTGTCAGATACACCTTGTGAAGCCTTCAGTAAGAGTCATTTGAAACAGAGGGACTCTGGGCAGCAGGTTGGATGTTTTGCTCCATGGCCTAGACAGGCTGGTAGAGTGGCTAGATCCAGGCTTGAGGAGACACAGCTTGTGTCCCTGTGAGGGAGAGGCCACCCTGAGCAAGAGCATGGCTGCAGCCTTTCTGGGTGAGAGACAGCACAGCCTGTGCTGTGATGGGAGGTGCAAGCACACGCACAGCACTGAGCAATGCTGACAGTAAGGCTACAGTCTCCTAAACTGTGTGTCTGGCTTTTCTGCTGCTGACCTGCTTGAAACCCCCTTTCTCCAAACTAAGGTTAACATTTACCTCACCTTGAAATCCAGCGCTTTCTGGGAATCCCTCTAGCCCATTCCTACTTCATAAGGAGTTCTCTTTCCTTGGAAGGCCTTATTCCTTTCCAATTCACCTTCACTTCTTATCAAGCTGTCACAGCCCTTTTATCTTGTAGGGAGAGAAAACAAAGGAGGCTTAGTAAAAGAAGAACAAAGACTGCTTGCTTAAGCAAAAGAAGCCAGGGAAAGGATGTAACAAAGTTTCTAAAATGTAACGGATAGAACCTCAGTCATTTGCAATAAGCTGTAACAAAACACTTCTGAAAGAAATGGTCTGATGCTTAAATAATTTATTCTATTAGCTGTCTAGAGGCATGTTATTTTAATCTAATGGTAAAAATATTATAAAAAAATCTATGCTTTACAATAAATATTTCGGGCCTTACCACTGTCTGGGGACCATGCTTTGTGTGCTGATATGCCACAAAATGGAGCTTGCTCAAAAGGGACCTGAATTCTCTGAGACTGTTCTGGACCTGCAGTGTATTCCCAGCTGAAATGGTGTACTCTCAACTGAACTGAAGGGTGAATTTCAAGAATTGAGGATGTCCTTCTTGTTGTGGGCTAAGGAGTGATTGCAGGTCAGCCTTGGGAGCACTTGGGGAAAAAATTAAATTTTATAAATATTCAAAAAANNAGGATATATATATATATTTATATATATATATATATTTATATATATATAGGATGGGAAATAATATAAGTAAATTAGAAACCCTTAATAAAAACCTTTTATTATGTATCACAAGGGAGCAAGGTTACAGAATTCAAGAAAGAAAGCTTATGCAACTCCTTATGTGGGTGAAGGATAACTGTCTGTGGTATGAAGTAAACGAATTGTATAACCTTGAAAACTAGAAGCGAGTGGGTGATTCTTTAAAGACTCATCAATCAGAGAGCCATAAGGTTAATCCCGATGAATTTATTACATGGCAAATTGTTTATTTTGCACTATGATCTTTTCATGATTTGGATGAAATTGATCAGCCCACGGTAGATCTGTCAGCAGATACTTCTTCCGAATCAACACAAATACTTTCATGTCATGATCCGGTAGTTTTGCAAAGGAAGGAGGGAATTAATGAGGAGGAACCAGAGGACGATCCCATACATTTAAAAGCCTGCTGTAAAACCACAACCAAAGACAGCCATGGCTTCAGCACCATCTAGTGACACAAAGCTGCTAGACCAGCAATTAAATCCTCCACCCTATGTGACTGATGATGAAGCTTTGCTGTCCTCTGAGCCAAAACACCTTTTAGATACTTGCCAAAAAACAAGTGATCGATCAAGGGAATGTTGAACTGCTCAATGCTATGCCTGTAATTTATCACAAGAAGCATCCTTGTCGTGAACAAATTTCTTATGATATGGCTAAGGTGTTAAAAAAGTCTATGAGTGAAAAAGTCCCTATATGATGGGACTTATGGAGTCGATTGCAGAAAGCTACATAGTGTTATGTAACAAACCTGCTGATTGGAAAGGTTTATTTAAATTAATTATGACACCAGGACAGTATTCAATTGGATGGTCTGAATACCAAGATATATGTCAAGAACAGGCACTGGCAAATATGAACGCTTGTAAAGCTGAATTAACAAGGGATCTTCTGGCTGGGATGGAAGCTCAGGCATCTATAAGGGATCAATTAAGAATTCCCCCAGAAACATTTAACCAAGTGAGGGGGCTGATTTTGAAAGCTCTGAGAAGAGTGCTGGGTGTTAATAAGATTGAGCCTGGCTTTTCCACCATCAGGCAAGGACTCGGAGAGCCTTACATCACCTGTATTGATTGTTTGCAAACAGCCATGAACAGGCAAGTTGAATTACCAGCTACAGCAGAAGATTATTGAAATCCTTAGCCGATGAAAATGCTAATATTGGCTGTCAAAAGGCAATTGATTCAGTCAGAAACTAACCTGATATTACTATAACTGACTTTATCAAAACCTGTGCACATATTGGTACAGAATACAGAGCAGATTTGTTGGCAACTGCTTTGGATCAACAGCTACAAGTGGCTTGGGCAGCAATTAAATGATTTGTCTGTGGAGAGGAAGGTCATGTGAGAAAGCAGTGCCCAAAGAATGAGCAAAGGAATACAAACCCTAGCAGGCCGTGCCCCAGATGCAAAAAATGCTGTCAGTGGTGAAGCCAATGCTGTTCTAAATTTGACCAAGATGGAAGACCCCTGACCAAGCAGGAAAACTTGAAGAGGGGCTTGGGAACCTGTGCTCCTCAGCAAAACAAGATCCAGCCACAGATAATCCCCACATCTCATGCTATATCAGGGGAACCCCAGCCAGTTGCTGGCTTGGACTTGGCAGTTTCCACCAAAACCACAATAAATGACACACTGGTTTACCTTATACCTACAGGTTTAAATGGACCCCTTCATTTTAAATGTCAGGCTTTGTTACCTGGGAGATCATCATCATCTAAAAGTGGACTTCTTATTTTACCAGGAATCATCAACTCTGATTCTAGGGGTGAAATAAAAATCATAGCTTCGACTCTTAACCCACCTTGCACTATTCCAGAAAGATCATGCATTGCTCAACTCATGCCACTCCCTATATTGCCAGATACAGAATTGATACCATCTGTCAATGCTGACACGGGCACTGGAGGTTTTGGAAGCACAGACACTCTGCATGTTGACTGGTCTCAATTTACTTCAGTGCATCAACCTTTTCTAACCTGTGTTGTAGATGGCAAGTTTTCTACAGGATTCATAGATACCAGAGCTGACAAAACCATCGTCAGTGAATGCGAATGGCTACTGACCTGGCCCTTGTCAATGCCATCAGTGATTGTCACAGGCATCGGAGGTCAGCAGATGCCACAGGGGTCAGCTAAGGAACTCATGGTATATGGGCCAGAAGGGAAACAAGCACAGCTCAAACCACATGTACCTTCTACTACTGCACAATGTGGGGAAGAGAGTCAGTTATCACAGAGGGGACTGACACTGACAACAAATTTTTAAAAGGAGCCTCTGATGTGCAGCTGAGACTTAAACACACATGGAACACTAACACCCCTCTGTGGGTGGATCGGTGGCCCCTCAGAGGGGAACGGCTGCAACAAGCACAAAAACNGCCCACCTCTCTCAGCCATTCCTCACAGGGTTT
>VZRH01002015.1:7058-36550 GCA_013397555.1 Urocynchramus pylzowi
TCCGATCTAGCACATGCAGGGCTGTGTGTTAGGCCAGACTGTGCACACTGTATTAGCTGCCTTCTAACTGCTTGCTTTTTCCTGCTTCCAGCCCTCACTGCACTCTCAGCCATTGAACAAGGAAACCTGCTGCAGAATTTCTCTGTGCTTGGGAAAAGTTTAATGGTACAAAGCACTGTGAGCTGCCACGCGAGAAGCCAAGGTTCTGTTTCCATTATTGGAGGGATTGCTGGGAAAGAAGGCAAGAGGGGTGCATAGACTATGCCTGGGAGAAATGAACATTTTCTTTGGAAATTTAGGGAAGCCTGGCTTTGGAATTGCTTTAGGCATCTCTCTCTGACCAGCTTTCTCTCTGTGGTTTTTCAGGGATCTGCAGGGGATGAGAAGAATCCTTTTCCAGTGACTTATCTGCCACATGAAGACAAGACAAGAAGACCTGAAGTTAGAACAGTAAGTGTTTGTTTTACAGCCCTGCCTGTAGTTTCTGAAGACATCAGACAGGACTGGCCCTGCAGCCACTGTGGCTTCTGCTTCCTCATGAGCACTTCTTTTGGGAGCAAAGAGAGAGGGAGGGATGGGGGAGAACTGCCCTGTCAGGGAAGCACTTGCCAAGTAGCTTGGCTACAGATGAACAGCACTTGAATTTTTGACTCCTTGCTGGGCCTTTGATCATTGGCCAAAAGGAATTCCTAGAGCTGCTGGTAAGTTTTTGATTGTACAGTTTAATCATTACAAATGTTGCGTTGTCCTGTGGTGCAAGCAGTGGGGAATACTGAAAAGCTGTAACCTGCCATCCCACAGGGCCTTTGAAGTGTCATTTTCCATAAAACACAAGGTTTTGTGGGCCCCTCTGGGCAAAGGGATGCATTGCCATGTTCTGCTGGCAAACTTGCAAAAGAAAATAAGCACAATGTGCACAATGTGCACAATGTGGGCTGAATGGCTGGGAGGCTGTAAAAGTCCTCTCCATAAAGAGGCAGCTGCTGAAAGTCAAAAGGTTTTGCAGATCCTATTGCAGTAAAGTCACCCCAGCCATTGACTGTTCTCTGCCAGATGTGCGTGTTGGATGAATCCAACCAAATGTTTTTTCTTTCCCTCCTTTTGTTCCAGAGTTTTCTGCTGAACAAAGCCAAGTGATGTGACCAAGAGCCAGCCTGACCTCATACATGGAATGAGACAGAATTTACAGTGACCCAGACTGAAACCAAGTGCCTTAATTGGGTCTCCAGGATGTAAATAGCTCCAAGTTCTCTCTTCTTTTGAAGCCTTAGAAAACTTTTGTATTTATTTTCTTATTGTTCAATGCAAAGCACCTGCATCGAACAATATAATTTTTGTTTTAAATACAATTGTAGGTTTTTTTGGGTACAGCTGGAAAACTTTTGTGTTTTTTGAAGGTAATGCTTTTCTGTCTTGCAAAAAGAAGGGATGAAGGGTGGCACCTGCCTATGAAATGACCTAGTGCAATGAATTGTCTGAATGGGCCCATGTCATGATGGTCTACAAATGTGTCTATTATGAATAACTAACAGGACAATTTTCACACCTTTTGCTGACAAGGAAATCTGCACTCAGACTGTGTTACTGAGGGTCCTGCTCAGTTTCAGCCTTGTCAGACCCAAGTTTGGGTGGCAAAATGATACCCAAAGTGTGGCTGGAAACAGCTCTGTCTGTCTCCTGTGCTGGAGGGATGTGACTCACGGGGAGGATTCCTCCTTGAGCTGCTTTTTGGCATTTGGGTTGGTGGGGAAGCAAAACTGCAGTGGGTCCTCAGGATAGCTTGGACATTATTGTGAGTCTGAGAGCTTCCAGGGAGAGGAATTTCTTCTGATAATGGAGGGAATTAAGTGGCTGAATGTGGAACATAAGGCACATTTTGCATTTGGATATTTGCCTGCAAGCACTGGTGGTCTCAAGAGCAGAATTTGGTACCAAAGTAGGTCTTCTTTCCTATGGGAGAGGACTCAGACTCCCTCTCAGCCACACCCTAGGATAAGCCCAATGACTTAGAAACCTGTCAAGTGAACCCAAAAGGGAAAAACGAGTTGTTCACAAGCACTTCTCCCTTGCCATGCTAACAGTGGAGGCAGCATCCACAGCATTGGTGTGTTCAGTTGACACCCTTCTCTACCCTAAGACTTCCTGGAAATCATTCCTGCAGTATGGCTCAAGGAGTTATTTTCTCAGAGAAATCACACTTCTGTGAAAAAAAAAAAAAAGAAAAACCCAAAACTCTTCAAGTTTTTCAGTCACATTTCAGTTGACTTTGATGGGCTTGATCAATGTTATTTACACAAGATATTTGGAACCAAGTTCAAAACCAAGAAATTTGTTAAACAAGAAATTTTATTTGCACGAGTAGTTTCATTGTGCCTCAAACAGAGCTGAGCAGGTTCCTTTTTACAGTGATATTCCTCCATCTTCCTGCTCAAGTCACTGTATTGCAATATGAAAGCAAATTATTGGTAATAGGCATAAGACAGTCAATAAAACATGGATGCTTGGTATCAGTGAGAGATTCTGGAATCTTGATTTATCACCATGCTAGTCCAGTGACACCCTTGTCTACACAAAGATTTCCTGGTCTTTGACAGCAGCATCCTGCCATCCTCACATCCAATGGTGTGTCTGCCTTAGCCCTCTGCTGCTGTCAAATGCCTTCCCTGTCTCTGACAGACCTGTGTGAGTGTGGAGAGAAGGATGGTATCCCAAAATAATTGTGATTACAAGAAAGAATTATCTCCCTTTTCCACATCATTTCATGATGTAGGAACAGGTCTGCACAGATTTAGCAGTACCCCCTTTTGTGCAAAAAATACCTGTTTGTGGGTTTGAGGCTCAAGAAAATGAACAGTAAATAAATACCAGCAAAATGCCTACATTTCCAAAAGGGGTTTCTGTAGAAAGGGCTCCTGCCTGGAGTCATTCTGCCTTCTGGCCCTGCAGGACCACTGGGATCATGGCTGGCTCTTTCTGCATCTTCAAGGGCCTGGCTTCTTATGTTCACTCTATTAAAAGCCTTAGTGCATTTCAGAGATAAGCTGCCCTAATGGGTGGAAGGAAGATCCATGTTCCCCCTCCCCATTTTACCTATCAAACCTTATTTACTCCTTATCCCTTGTCCCAGCCCATAGAAGAAGGGTTGGAACTAAACCATCTTTAATGTCCCTTTCAACCCAAGCCATTCTATGATTCTATGAAATAACAGAAAATTAAAAAAAAAAATCCATTGTATTTCAACTGTGAGCCAGGTCAGGGGCCTGCAATGGGTTAGGAAAGATGCTCATTGTTTTCACTTGGGGCTATTCCAGGACATGAACACGATGACTGTTTTACCTGTTCATTTTGTCTGCCAGCTTTGACCTTCTGTCAGTGACAAAAACTTTAATTAAGGACAGTAACTGACCTTCTGCTCAAAACCAGTGACCAGTGGGTGTGAGTCAGCACCACAGACATGCAGAGAGGTGACTTTTACCCTGATGCCAAGGGGCTGGAGACAGCAGTGCCCTGTGTGACTTCAGCAGGGCTGTGTTGGCTGTTCCTGTGGCCATGGGCTTTACAGAGCTTTGCGTGGATTTGCAATTTCTCCCAGTTTGGCGTGTTGATTTGCACTGTCCTATTTTTTTTCTTTCTTGGAAAATGTGTGCAGGGGAAGACAATGTCTGAACAATTCTTGGCCCATGTTAAGTCTTGCCGGTCAAGCAAATGTTTCTCATTGGCCCTGCTGCCACTCCCAGGAACAGCCAGAGCTGCACAGTTGCCTGCTTATAGTTGCATTAAAATGCCACAAAGTGGCAGCCACACCAGCCTTGCAGACTGAGCCAAGGAGTAATTACAAATACAAGTTTAATCTCCTGGCTGGCTGTGCTTCATTTGCTATCAGTTCCAATAGAGAAAATACAGATGCAGCCAGCAAAAAAATTTAAGCGGAGAGCAGTGATGCTGAAAATAGTTCCAAGAACAGTTTCAGCCTAAATAAGGACAGAAAGCCCTATTTGACTGTGGGAACAATTTAGAGCTAAGAATTTCCCAGTCATTTGTTCTCATTAAGCTTGAATGGGCTAATTGGCTGAATTTTTATCACCTGTTGACAACTTGTTTGTGAAATAAGTCTCGGTGTCATTTGATGTGGGAGCCACAGTCCCATCATATGTGATCCTGCTGAGCATCCTGCAGCTGTCACAGCAGGCACGGCAGACACAGCAAACAAGGTGCTGCTTCTGGTTCCCATCCTGGTTTGGGGCAATTAGGTTGGGCTGGAGTTGGGAAACCGTGTAGTCAGTGTTGCATTCCAAGCACCCTGGTTTTCTCTTTGACAAACCTCTATTTACTCAGGAGTTTCCCTGGGTTGGTGGGGCCTGATCCCATTCCTCAGTGATTGCTGTGTGTAGATTTTTTTTTTTTGATTCTTGATATGTGCTTCATGCAGCTTGTTTCCAACTCCTAGAAGAGATGGAAACACTCCACAATGAAAATGTTGTCCCAAGTGGAGGTAAGGATACAGAACTGAGGTCCTGCAACCATAACTGTTGTAGCCAGAATAGCTGCTAGTAAAGTCCAGAGTAAGGAAACAAAAAATGCCTTTGCATAATATTCACAGATGTTTAATTCAGCTGCTGGTAAAATGTTCAGGGTCCCACGCACCCTCATTGGGAGTCCAGGTTTCTCTCTACCCAGAGGTCGGGGCTGGACAGTGGCATCAGGGCAGTACAAAGACAAGGACCGATGGGGGAATAGGGAGGGTCTGGCTCAGGGACATAGGAACAGGGGAAAGAGCCAATGGGGTCTTAACAGCTTTTTGAGGGAAGCTTCTTGTGTCTCCCTAACCTAGGCGATGCCCCCCAGGGTCTCCACACATGACATAGGAAGGCACCCTGATTTTAAGTAACTGCACACAAAAAGTTCATGGCAGCAAAATGATCTCTCAGAGTCTGGTGCCTCAATAGCCTTAGAACTGCTGGACTGTCTGCATCACTACTGCTCACTCTTGAATGCAGTGAGAAAGAGGCTGCTCACCCAAGTGCTGGTTTCTGAATCTGCTGCCAGCCCTGCTGTTACTTAATTATCTTCCCACTTCTCTGTAAGACTCTTGCCTGTGATCTGTGTAAGATTACAGGCAAAGGTTTCCTTGGTTTTGATGAATAAATTGTTTCTGACAATTTATTGTCAGAACCCTACCAACACTGACACTGCAGTAACTGCCCCCAAATCACACCACATTTGAAAGATCCTGGAGACAGGCAGGGTATCCCTCCTGGCTGGGATCATTGCTGCCTCCTGCTGCTTCTCCCGTCAGCATCCCGAGGCCACTGGTTGATGTCTGTTGGTTGTGTTGATAAACACACTGTGTGAGCAGAGGTCTCTGCCAGGGCAGGCCCGGTTTTCCGCAGGGCTCCTTCCCCCTCTGCAGGCAGGCATTTCTAGTTAAAATAATTTTCCCAGCCGGTGTTCAAAAAGGAGGGAAGTCTGCAGTCTTTCTGATAGAAGTAGACACATGTATTTGGTTTATATTTTAAAAATGCAAGTATCATATGCTTTGCCTTATAAAACTTTCTGTTCTTAGCTGAGTATTTTAGCAGGATGTCAAATCCAAAGAGTTTTGCTGCCAGAATGGCTCTATTAGGAATGAGATTCCATTGGGAAAGAGGAGTATTAAATAGTATTTGAAGCTGGAAAGTATAACCAAATGGACCACAATCCCCTTTGAACATAAATAAATAAGGTGTGGGGGGTAGGGCCTCCTACCACTGTGTGGCTGCTCTGTCCCTCAGCATGGAGTGGGAGGGATTATTCTTTTGTCATCACTGTCCCCTTGCCAGGACAGGTGCTAAATCACAACAGCTTTATGTGCAAGTAGGTCACTGCAGTTTGTCACCACAGTAATCCTGTATTTTTATTTCTTGTTATACTTTGTCGTCATTAGCACATTTCCAGCAACAGTGATTCTAAAACCAGTTCTGTACAAAATGTATTTAGCTGTGGTGCCATTAACAATGTGGGACACCACTGTTCTGGGAACAGGGCTGCTCCTTGTAAATCTGCTTTGCCGTTTTCTTGCCAGTCCTTAGGGATACACCTCCACAGCCCTGAACAAGAGTGTTGGGGCGGGGGTGTGCATTGAACTACAAATGAGATGCCTGTTATAGGATCCTGTTCAGAGCTAGTACCACGTGATTTCCAGCTCTTCCCACACGACAGAGAATCCCAGAGCTTTTGCTGTAACCTGATTTCCCTGCTGAACACTTCTCCCTTTGGTGCCTGGCAAGTGATGTGGTGAGTGTGGTCCACATGCATGAGTCACCCACAGGCTGCACCCATGAGCCGCATGGTGCGGCTGATGACGCACTGAGACGCATCAGCTGGCAACCTGCTGGGCTACCTGGTCTCACAGTGTAACGGTTTTGGTTTGGAAGGAGGCCTGGCCTGTGGCAGGGGCTGCCCGGCCCAGCTCCTGTTACCTCTTTGCCAACCAGAAAAGAGAGATTTCTCATGATTTTTACATGAGTGTTCACAGAGGCATATCAGCTTTCTTTTTACATCACTTCTGTTAGTGCCTCCCATGCGAAACCACTACACACAGTCAGGGCCACTTGGTAAACTCAAGGTTTATGTTAGCCAGGACATCCATTTGGTCCCAGAGAGGGAACCTTTATCCCTCCTTTCCACACCTCAGAGTCAGGTCAAAGCCACGAGGGTAAACACATCCTTTGTGAGGAGGGCAGCAGGGTGGTGCAGCCCATGGCAGTAATGCAGGATTCTCTCTGCTAACAGAAGCTTCCTGTTGAGAAATAGTCACTGCAGAAACCAAAAAATACTCAACACTGTAAGTTTCCCAGCACCAGTATGCTCCAGACATAAAACAAAAGAGGTGCTTTGAAGTACAAATGTTTTATTGCAAAATTTCATTATTTACAGTACCGTTTCCTTTGTCGCTAGGTGAAAAAAAAAAAAAAAAAAAAAAAAGTGCAAAGCCATTTTGGGTAGGAAAGCCAAATGATGGTAACTTAGCAGAAAAACACGACTGTGCCTCCTCACTCTGGCTGTCCTGCCTCTTCCAGGTCCTGAATTCAGAGAAGTTTGCTGCTCTCCCTGGGCATTTGGAACAACCTGGTAATTGTGAAACTTTGGTCACAAAGGATTGTCAGCTGTTGGTCTGTTCAAGGTGATGCAGGAACAGGAATCTGCAGTCTTTCCTACATAACTTTACTCAGGATTTAGGGTTTGTAATGGCATAACAAGACATCTTTGTATGCAGGGCTGTTATGTTGCTATCTCAATTTTTTATGGAAGTACTGGTTTATTCCCAATTATCTTTCTTGCTGACTCTCTTTGGTTCATTTAAGGTTTTGAGGTTGTTTATGTGCTCCCTTAAAAGAGCAAGTAACTCAAGAATGTTACCAGAGTTGCTACTGGATACTGAAATCAGTCAAGTCTTCTAGATTTGCACTTAAAAAGTTTTACAGAACACCACAAATTTTATTATGCATTTCCATTTTCTATAAAAATGGTGATTCAAAACACCACTGAAGCCTACATTTTTACACAGTATCATCTCAAAATAGGACAAATTATAGTGGTTACTTCAGGACCTCTCAACAGAAACTCTCCTTTGGAAAGTGGGGGTAGTAACTACAGATTTTATGGAAGACTAGAAAATGGCAGTATTCCAGTGGCTAAACTCAGGTCAAGAATCTTTCCAGCTTTCTAGCAAGTTTATTAGCTTGAGAAAGTACTTTGACAGTTTTCAGACAGAATCCCTGCCATTTCCACTGCTGCCAGTATTCCCTTGGGAGGTAAGCAATGAACTTCTCTGCCTCAGTTATCTCAGTGTACATCAGAGATGTTGTTACTTCTAAAACTAGAGACACCTTCTGTTACAAAGCTCTTGTACAACTGGGAAATGTTTAAGACTCCATTCCAGAAAAAAGTTAAATGAAATGGCACTCGAGTCCTCCAGAGAACATGTAGCAGGGCTGTTGGGGGAAGCTCAGCAGCAGTAGCTGCTGCTGCTCTCCTTACCACATGCCTGATTTATAGTTCAATACTGAATCCTTGCAACAGCTGCCTCAAATAATTTTGAAATTGCAGCTTCTCAAAAATGGGATGATTGCAGTTTTTGGCAGGTTTGTTCCTGTGAGTCACACTTTCATTCCATGTTTTCACAGGCTTTTCTGTACCACTATTGATAGAAAGCCACCAAAAGCTTTACAGTTGCCGAAAATACCATTTTCACAAAGAAAATGTACTGGATTTATTCCTTCACCTACCATACAAAACACAGTGTTTAGAAGCTCTGTGGTGCCTCCCTTGTAGCATTCCTTTAGAATTTGGAGGAGGTGGCAGAGGTCACATGCAATCCACAACGTTGCTGGATCCTTGGCCCACATCCCGGATCTGGCTGCTGAGACAGGAGCACACGGCCACGCCCGCCCCTGCCCTGCAGTGCGACACTGAGCCCATGAGTTCCCACCTACAGGAGAAAACAAAAATAAGTTCCTTCCTTTTCTGAGCAACCTGAAAGTATTTTCTGTGCCTGAAATTCTATTACACTGCCTAGCTCTTCACTCTGCACAAAAATGCACCCCATTTAGTGCAAAATCAGACTGAAACAAGCAGAATGTAGATTGTTACTGAATGAAAGGGCAACGACAAGGAATAGAGAGGAGCAGAGGAGGAGGAGGTGCTTAAATATTTACAAGACTGCCCTAGTGATATGAGCAGCAGTCCTGCATTGATAGCCATGGATTTTACTCAATCATTACCAAGAAACAACAGCTAGGCTCCTCCTGCACACTGCTTCTATGCCGCTGTGTTTTCATTCAGGCAGATTTCCTTGTCTTATTAGGACAAACAAAACATTTGAAATTACCTGTTCACTGTGGGATCAAATGCTTCCACTGTGTTCAGATACACGTTGCCATTATGACCTCCAACTGCAAAAATTTTTCCCATCAGTGTTGCTATGCCAACACCACCCCTTGGAGTTGTGAGCTCTGCCACATATTCCCATTTGTTACAGCGTGGGTCAAACCGCTCCACTGAGCTCAGGGGCGAGTTGTCATCAAAGCCACCTGCAAACAACCATCACAGGGTCAGCTTTTGGCACTCCTGGTGCAGGGTATATCCAAGACTGGCATTATCAGATCATTCTCAGCATTCAGGAGGTCCTATCCAGCTCTCTCCTTACCAGAACTTTACAAGCTCCTAAAAATTAATCTAGCAGCTCACCCTCTTCCTCACTGCTCAAGCACCACCTAGAGCAACAATTTTCTTCTACTCAAGTTGCAAGGATTCTAATTTTATTATTTTTCTCTCTGAGTTAATCATATTTATAATGAAACAGCTTCCCAATCAGAAGAGAAAGAAATCTAACACCAGCAAAAGCATGGTCTCAAACTTATTTTACTTTATGCAAAACACACTCTAGCAGTGTTCTCAAATTACAGCATTGGCAAATATTTGAGTAGGGGGAAAAAAATTCATATAAGACTTAGTGATGCATTCCTCTTGCTGGGGAAACTTTCAGAGGAACATTTTATTCAAAACCTATTAAAGCACTTACAATAATACACAAGTCAGAGCTTTTTAAACTATCACTGTGGCACACCTACTTGGCAACTTCCTCTCTCATGAAAGCAGGTAAATACAAGCTAGCACACAAGACAAGAAGCTGTGGACTAAGTGCAAAAAAAAGCTACTGTTGTCTACCCTCAGAACAAAAGTGGAGTTGTGTTTGGAAGCATGTGAACTTAAGAATAATTTCCTAAAAGGAAACTCAAGAGTAGCGAGTCTTCAGAGGATTTTCTAATAAAGACATATTGTCCTGAACAGATCAGTCCTCTTGAAATGTGGGTTAGGAGATGCTTTTCATTTCCTTGCTCATGTGCCTTCGTTTAAGCACGACCTGGTTGTGCTTGCATTCTTCTCCTGCCCAAGAGCACCAAGTATAGGTCAGCTCTATCTGTTCCCAGTTCTTCTAGCAACAACAGCCTCTTCCAAAGCCAAGCACTTGGCAGCAGCAGCAGCACTACAAAATGCCACATCCCTACTCACCCACAACATACAAGCAGCCATGGAGCTCACTGACACCGTTCCCAGCCCTTCGCTGACCCATCTCTTTTACTTCTATCCACTTATCCAAGTGGGGATCATATTTCTCCACACTGGAAAGAGATGCTACACCATCATTGCCACCCACGGCGTAAACATGGTTCTGGAAAACAGTTGTACAAAGATTATTTGTGATGTAGTTGCATTGACTCAGCTTTTCAATAAGAAGTTTAAAATTATATGAAAATGTGGTATATCCACTTTCATTTAAGAATTCCAACAACAGATTTAATTATCTAACATAAATGCTATCTCTTCCAATGAAAGAAGTACAACAGTTTTATAGTGGTGCAGCTATTTTTCAGAGCACAGGGGGATTAAAGTAGAGCATGCATTTGGTACCTTTAAACATAGTAACCACAACAAACCAGTGAGCTGAGATAGGAAGCACTATCCATGTCATTAGGACGGTACTCTTCCCAGTACCTCAAATACTGTTGAAACAGTTCAATTTGCTATATTATTGTAAGTATCCTCACTTTTTGCACAGGATTTTGATGACTAGAAGTGCTCAGACCCACCAGCTGCACTTTGTTTCAGACCTTGTGGTCTGCCTTGTGAGCGCAGCTTTGAAAAGCAGGTGGGCTCCCCAGCAGTGACTCACCACCAGGGCTACGGAGCCGACGCCTCCCCGGGGAGTGTTCATGGAAGCCACGGTGCTCCAGTGATCTGAGTCGATGTCGTAGCGCTCCACGTCGCTGAAGCACGTGTTGTCATCCAAACCCCCGATGGCATAAATGGGGCCGCCCAGGGACGCCAGGGCGATGCCTCTCCTAGGGAACCACAGCAGCAATACCTCAGTGCAAGTCCTTAACCAGAGGATACCACATAGCAAGTGCCATGGCACATGAATGGCACCTGTTTCAAACTAGGGGGAAAAAAGTAATGGAAATTTTAAAAGTGATGCTTATAGTAAGTCATGTCACTGGCCCTCTGCACACCTGTGTCCTTTTGACTTTGATTGAATGTCAACTCTAAGGCCAAGTCCTCTGCTCACATACTTGGATACATGACAAAGTCTTAGATATGCTTTCTCTATTTTATTAAATCTGAAGATGAACCAAAACCTACTGGTTTTAACTTCATTGATATAGCTGGCTGCTACCATTTGAGAATGATTGGAGGTAATACTAATACATATTAAAAGGCAAACCTGTGCTGGATATTAAATAGCTTAACTCTAGCAAAATTTAATTGTAGTTTCTTCCATTCTGGTGTTTTTTAATTGAGTGTTAAAATGGTTGTCAGATTTGTTTCTAATAAATCTACCAATATTAGAGTATAATCAGTATTATAAAATTGAAAGTATGGTCTAGAATATGAGCATTAAGTTTCTGCTTTAACCACCAAGCGAGGTGAATTACCATGTTACTGACAACATTCTTGTCTCCTTAAACAAGGAAGGTTCAGAGACAGGAGGCAGGAGCAAGGGAGGCACAATCTTTCTACATAACAAACATTGTGGCAATATCCTGGCCTTATCTTAAATTGCCTCAGCAGGTAACACAGACACCACTTCATGGTGGCATTTTTCTCCACTAAGAGACCTCCATGAATGGGAGGTAGCCAAGGCACAGCAGCCCTTTCATTTACCTGGGTACTCAGTAATAAATGTCACAGAAATCTAGGGCTGATTGTTGCTGAGATTGTGCCCTGGGGTGGTGGCAGGATGGAGGAAGTAGAGCAAGCCACTTCTAGGTCTTCTACTTTAACTAGGTCACAGCTACAAATAGCTTTCAGACTTAAGCCATACTTATTATTTCACTCCTACTTGTATGTGATGCTTTGAAAAACAACAAACAACACAACAGAATGCAGAATTAGGGACATTAAATAACATCAGAAAAAAAAATTACAAATCTGTGAGTCCAGTAATTCCTTATAAGAATCTTAAATGTCAAGGCAAAAAAAAAGTCCTCAATCTGACTTTCAGATTGTGTGCTTCTGGCCTTTTGTGTGAAAAACATAGGCAGATATTTGTTTCCTGGTATTTCACTTTTTTTATTTTCACCATGAAGTATTTCACTTCTCATGTTATGTTGGCAGTTATCTCACTCATTCCTAAAAAGAGCAAAAACTCCACCAAACCAGTTCAACAGTTCCAAGTTGTTTACTAGGCACAGCAGAAAGACCCTGGATCCCAGGGTCATTATATGCAAGCATAGATGGAGTAGATGTCCCTGGTCCAGAAGCCACTCCTCCAAGAAAAAGAACAGAAGGGTGATACATTCATAGCATAAATTCATATATTCCAAAATAGGGGAAAGAAATTCCTAGAAATAGAACAGTTTGGAAACCCCCCAAAAAAGCAGGACAGACTGGATGTTTTTCAGCATCAGCAAGAAATGGTACACCACAGACTAGGACTTGGAGTGTGGGACACATATACCTCTTTGTGTTCATTGATGCCTTCATCATCCACTTGTTTGTGAGAGGATCAAATACTTCCATGCTTCCTAAGTGTTCATTTCCATCATGTCCACCTACTGCGTAGACTTTACCTGAACACACAGACATCTTTTAAAACAGAGATTGCTTGGCAACATTTCAGTTTTCATTTATATAATATCCCTGCCTACGTAGAGACACAGAGGTCAAATTGCGGTTAAAGTTTTTAAATGTTTTCAGTATCAGAGTTTTATATGCTGTACTCAACCAGGAATCTATTCTAATGTGAACTTTTATACAAAGCTTGAGATTATGTAAACAAAAAACCTTCCCATAATTTAAGTACTGCAGGTCAAATCAGTTTGGACACATGTACCAGTCTCTCCAGATTTTATATGGAGAAAAATTATCTCTGTTCTGCTGCAGCAACAGAGGGGCTTCTAAATACAAGAGAAAGCTGCATTATTGGTGCTAAGCTGCTCTGGACTGCACAGATGTGTTTTCAGAAGATGGAGACCCAAAAATAAAGCTAGGTCTGCTCTTGGAAGAGTTAGGGTCTTAGTAACTTTCCAGGATGGATTTAAGTAGGAAGGGAGCCAGTACGAGTACTAGCAAATTCTGGGTGACTGCTGTGTAAGGCCATTTTTTTATAAATGTATTTTAAAAAAGTAAATCACCTATTTAAGGCCAGAAGCCATATACAGTTCAGTTGGGCTGGAAGGAACCTTTAAAAGTCATCTAGTCCAGCCCCTCTGCAATGAGCAGGGACATTTTCATTTTCAGATTGATTATAGCACCATCCAGTCTGACCTTGAATACTTCCAGAGATGGGATATTTACCACCTCTCTGGGCAACCTGTTCCAGGTTTTCACCAACCTCACTGTAAAAGAACTTCTGCTTGATATCTAGTTTAAATCTACCCTCTCTTAGTTTAAAACCATTACCTCTTTTGCGATTACAACAGGCCCCACTAAAAAGCCTGTAAAGTACAGAAAGGCCACAATAAGGTCTTTTCCCAAGTCTTAACAGCCCAACTCTGTCAGTTCGCAGTAATGTTTTTTCCATAAGCACAGTCTCAGATTGGCTCGGGACCAAACACTCCTTCAAAGGGAGAGAAGCTTTACTAAACTGAAGACTATCCAACAATTAAGCAATTAGTTTACTTCTTGTACGGCTAGCAAAAGTACCAACTCAGCAAAAGGAGAAAACAAGTCCTTTTTGCCTGGGGTTCCTTGAATAGGGTTGCTGACCTCCCACAGAGATCACACCCACGTGCCTCCTCCTGCTGTTCATTTCAGGGCCGAAGAACCAGGTGTTCTTACTGATGGAGAAACACTCGATGCTTCGGAAGGGGTCACCTGATCCACCTCTGCCACCAACACAGAACAGCACACCTGGAAAATACAAAACACGTTTCCAGAGAACTAGCAGGAGGATGGGCAAAAACAGTTGTATAGCAGAGCAAACTGAAAATTACATAGTTCAGGGGAAGTCGTATTTCACTTCAAGGAGCACAGTCATTGCCCTTCATAACTGGGTACTGGATTTTGGCCTTTGCTTGACATACTGCTACAGCAATTAGCTATCTATGCTCTTGTAAAAACAATGCCTATTTTAAATATGCTTTTTGTGATTTGGCTTATGGAGATAAATACATTGTTTGTTAAATATAATGATGTCGAAATTATGATCTGCAGTCAACATTCATCACTCATTTTTGGTGTAGGTTAATCAAAGACTTTAGAAGTTAGCTCAGCCTTCAACACCAAAAGATAACTGTCCACTGTTTTCAGTACAGCTTTGAACAGATTGCCTGGTCATAACATACGTAACAGCTCTGGCTTTAATACAGATAGAGCTAATCCAGATAAATTATTGATGCTTTAAAGAAAGAAAATGACTGCTAAAGTTCTGCTAGGAAAATGCAGCACATTATCGAAATACCAGAGAGGTACATAATGGTTCTCCCAATTTTGCATTAAGTCATGAACAATCCTCGATATCAAGCTATACCTGCTTGATATCAAGACACCTGCACAGATGAGCTGCTTTTTCTCCACACCACTCCCTACTGGGTAACCAGACACACATTTAATTACCAGCAGTCTGCTTCCTTGGTGTTGTGCGAATGGAGTACTCAAAGTCAGGCACTGCCCTGCTGCTCAGGTGAAGGTGGTAGTTCCTTGCTTCATCCAGCAAATCCCTACATTTTAGATTCTGCTTGACAATCTCTTCCTTTGCCACAACACCCATAAGGAAACAAATGGGCAAGAGAGGCAGCCGTACCTGACACAGAAATGAAGACAGTTGGAGAAAGTGGCTGAACTGCTGAGTGTCACCATGCAGTGCTGCACATGCAGCAGCAGGCAGCTCCAGAGCCAGCTGGCAGCCCCGGAGCCAGCTGGCAGCCCCATGCTCCTCAAGAAGGAGAGCAGCTCTTAGAGTTGTTCCAGACAACAGCAATATGAACAGTTCTTTTTGGTGATAATGTTTGCTACAACCATTTGCATTTCAGCCACAGTGGAAAAGCATCCCTTGGCCCAGGCTGTGCTGAGGAAAGAGACAAGCTGCTGCACCTGCCTAGTGTGATGCAGGCAGCACCTGCGGCTTTACCAGGGCTTTATCAGGTTAGTCTGCTGTTGAGTATGAATCTTCAGCTCACTGCTATGCCAGTGTAAGAGGGCTTGTTCATTGGAAAATGGTTCATTTTCTTTGGGTGGCAAGTCAAAAAGGAAACAGTCACCATGAACTAAGTGTCTATAAAGGAGGTATTGCTAGTGCAGTAACACCTTTCTTTAAGGCAGACTTGGCCGACTTCAAGCTCAAAAACAAGTAATAAATATTGAGAGCTAATGGTTTCCTTCTCTAAATCTGTCCTGTCATTTTTTTCAGCAAGCCTTTCATCCTTCTTTTTAAGACAAACAGTGCAGAATACAAAGTACAATCAGAGGCAAAGGTGGGACAGACGTTAGTGGGGGGAACTAAAGCAAATCTCCACCTGATTTCCTAAGGTTTGGAATCAACACTGTCAAGCAGCTTTCAGTTGGCTCAACAGCAATGGTGCAGAAGTCCAGTACCTCCAGTGCTTCTCAGAGCAGCAGGATGGAGCTGTTATAGCACTGACAAGCATCTTTGTCTTGAAGCAAGCATGTATCTCTACCCGTCCTTCCTCACCTCCTTGCTTTCAGTCCCACTTCTTCCTTTATTTTGGCCCAGCTTATTTGAGGCTACTTTAAAGCACCACTGTAGCCCTGCTGACAGGCTCCTAAGGTTAGTGACGTGGTAAGAACTCCAGGCTGTTAAATTCAGAACCTCATTATAACAGTGAAACCCATAAGGCTGAATATGACATAGATAATCACTGTCTAGAAGCCCAGGCATGTCTTCTGCTAGCAGTAATGTCCAAGTCAACTGATGCCTCCATATGCTCTGGCAAATAGCCCATATTTACAAGAAGGAGTTTACTTTTTCTTTGCTTGAATCTAGTCTCTGGTTTCCATCAACAGAATACAACTGTTAATCTCATCTGCTAGCATAACTGGGCAATAAATATAAATTTCTTCAAAAAAATCTTTAATTATATTGCCTGTAAGTTTAAGTATAGCATAATAAAGAAGGGGTTTTTGTACCAAAAACCTCCTGCTAGTCTAGATGAAACTGAAGGTTTTTGGAAGACAGCTAATATACCATTGTGATCTTTTCCTAAGAAATGTGAAAAGTTAATCATTAAGACAATGACAGCAGCATCTCAGTGGATCTCTCCTTACTCACATAATGCCAATATTATCAATTCAGCCAAATGCAAAATAATCAAGTTGGAGTTCAGTGACAACTAAAACTGCCCAGCCAATTCTACCTGCTAAGATATGTGGAATGTTTTGCAGCACATGGTATGCAAATTCTTCCCAGTACAGGCTCTCCACACCTGTATCAAATACTGTGACACAACTTGATGTGACACATCTCTCTTAGTTTCCTTTCCTAGCCATGTAAGAAAACTCAACAGCTTTGCCTCCTTTCTTAAGTACAAATACATAACAGCAAGGACAGTGAGCATATCAGGCTGCAGGAGTTGCAAGCCAAGTGAAGTGATGGATTTATATTCTCTCTGTTTTGTGTCAGTATGAAACATTTCTGCTCAACCACAGATAAAGCTTTTAGTTGGTTCCCCACCTCCCAGCCATGAGCATAAAGTGAGTACTCTTCTCTCTACAGAAACAGGAGAATATCACTTCTCCTCAATATTCAAGAACTCTAACTTGCTTCCACTGTCAACTCCCAACCCTGAATACCAGACGAGGCAGCAAAACCTAAGAACACTTTTCACCTTGAGATCTACCCAAGTACAAAGAGCTGATTACACAACTAAACCAGTGATGAGACAGGGACTTGGTGCCTTGGTCTGCCCTACCTGTGCAAGGATCTCATCCAGCCACGTAGTGTGATGCTGTGGATTGGCCAGCAGCCACTTGATAGCAGCGTTGTAAACTTGCTTTTCATTTTCAATATTCAGGTCACTGGAGGACAGGAGTTTATGGAGGTGCTGTGGTGACACACTCACAAAGTCCTCACACTCCATCACTTCTGTGAAATGCTCACAAGCAAACTGATCAGCCATGTCCATCAGGTCAATACGGTTGTGGCTCTCAGCAAACGCCCTGACTGCCAGGCAGTTGGAGGGGTGAAAGTGCAGCTTCATGTATTCACAGCAGGCCTTTGCCACCAGTTCTACCTGCAGGATGCAAGCGGCATACAGGAGGGGCTGCACGTTATCCACTGTCAGCGTGAGCCGTGAGGAGTATGCGAACTTCACCAGGTCCTCGATGGCATCACCATCAAAGTCCCTGATCTCAATAAGCTTCTGCTTGGCTTCTGCCATTTCCGAAAGAAACATGGCTCGGAAGTACGGGATAACGCAAGCTAGCACCAGTTTGTGGCAGGAGATTAGCTTTGAACCAACCTGAAAGAGAAAAGAACAAAAAAACCCCTAATGTTTTACTGGAACGTCAGTTTTGGCTGTGAAAGCAGGAACAGTGAAGCTGAAATAAGAATTCTGGACTCCATGTATTTTTTCCACACAAATTAACATCATTTGTCCTGTATTTCTGACATTACAACCAAGTATCCCAAGGAATTCTAAGTTGTAGCTTCACCATGAAATAGAGCAAAGCTGTAACACAGGTAAGCAATAGCAGTGATGCACTGAACTTGCCTTTCTTTAAAAGCCTTATGAAAGGTCCTTAGAAATATTCTAGATATTCTTGGAGACAGGAGGAGACTGCTAGACACTTCTTTTATATGTACTCAGAGACTTTAGGGGGGCAAATTAGAAAGGGACATTTTTAGACTACTTAATTTAGATTTCTGGACTTTTAGTACTGTTGAAGAATTTATGTTTATAGAAGCAAATTAATGTAAAAACACAGGAATAACAGCTATTTCAGAAGTTACTAAAAGTTACCAATCTCTTCAATATTTTTAGAATGTTTACCCACAAAAGACAGTGTACTCCCCATAAAGAAAAGGTATGTCTTAAAATTATGATCAGAAAATGAAAAATAAGCTTTTGATGTACAAAATTCTAGAATTCCACTACATTAAAAAAGAATCTAAGTATTGAAGGTAAATGAACAATCCACTTCTTATATGTGTTTCAGGAGTGCTTTCTTACAGCCTTTGTCACTCTGCACTAACATAAAGGGATGGCTGGCTGACATAAGCAACCAGTTTCCCTGATGGACTCAAATTACATGTTCACTTTCAGATAAAGGTGTTACAGAGAGTTGTTGTGCATTTAAGAAAATAAGAAGATACTAAATTATAAAGGATATTTTGGGGTTTTTTTCTAGCTCTGATCCAATACTCAGTTGCTCTTACGTTTTTAAAGAGTATGATCAAGTGTAACCTACCTGGTGAGCAGTGAGCTGACTACAGAAAGTAGTATGCAAGAAAGAGTATGCAAATTAAAAAAGAAGAAAAGATGGATGGTTCAGTGATTACTTCAGATACCCCAGAAGGAACAATTCAGATCTACCAAATGAAAAAAAGCAAACCACCAGGAGAAAAGTAGATGGTATTCATCTGCCACTCTCCACCTTCTAACAGCCTTCTAAGACTGTTCGTATGACAGAAGCAGGAGAGTAGGTAAAATTCCAGAATTTAACTTTTGGAGCAGAGGGAGTCTTCCTGTGTGCTCCCACGGCTTATCACTGTTACACCATCAGCACTCCATCTAACTACATTATTGATACAGAAAGATGCTACCAGTGGCCTGCTGTACCAGAGAAAGCTCCCAGGCCTTTCTTATCTTCAGACACTTTAATTCTGCCCATCATCCCACTCTCTAATTAAACCTTTCTTTTGAATTAAGTGGCTTTACTATGGTACCCAAACCTGCATAATTTTAAATTACAGAATGGTTTGGGTTGGAAGGGACCTTAAAGGTTATCTCATTCTACCCCCTGTCATGGGCAGGGAGACTTTCCACCAGTTATATAGGATGTTCTCGTTATTTTGAAATCAGAATTCCCCACCAGTTACTAACAATAATATTTTAAGAGCCAGCAGTTAAAACAATAATTGGTCTGACAAAAGCAACACTAGAATTACTCACTAACTCAGGTCACACACAAAAGCAGAAAGTTCAGTAGCGATCTGATTATTCTTACAACATGAGTGAGGCCTGAGCACTACAGGAAGAAAAATCAAGCCCCCCTGAAAATTCTAATTCAAGTACACAGTTAGCAGTTACTTGAAAATCCCTCATTTAGGAAGCCATACAATAAGATGCATGTCCACAGGTTGCTCTAGCCTTCACTGGAAGCCAAGTCATGTCATCTAACATTCTTAAGTTACCAAAATAGCTCCACACAGATCATACAAATGAACATTAATACAAGCCTAACTTAGGGAAAGTTAAACTGCAGTAAAGTGTTTTTTCCAAGGCAAGTTTCCGTAGCAGGAATATGCATTGAGCTATGTTTATAAAGTAAGACTTTCTGCCTTTTTTTTGTTTGCAAGAGTTGGTGGAAAGGAAGGAAGGTAAGATTGAGGTCAACAAGAAAAGGGATGAGGAAGGCTGGTAGCACCAGGGACATACATCTGTCAAGGATTTTCTCTGTTCATATCTAACAGTCAAAGTAGCAGGCTAACAACTTCTCCTAAAGGCATCTGTCATTTTGTTCTTGGTTTAGGAACTGTGCTTCATCATTATTCCTTAAATAATTATCTTGAACTAATAAGTTGTTTAGCTAAGCAATACTTAATATTCAAAGGTGCTGGCCCCCACTTTTACACATGCTAAATACAAATTTATTGTAATCAAGATATAAGTAATATACAGCTGAGTTACAAATAATGCCTTAAAGCAATGCTATGCTATGCAAGAATAATAAAATTTGCTTCTTCCCTCTCTTTCTTTACTCTTTGATCAGCTGTAGAACACAACCGTCTGGGGTTTCTTTCTTTCTTTCTTTGAACAATGCTGGAAGTTAGATTTGTTCCAGAAATCCTGTTTGCTGAGAAGAATCTAGCAAAACAAAACAAAATGCAGGCATGGAGGTAAAATTGGGGATGAAAGTATATTGAGAAAAAAGAGGCTACAAGTAGCTGGAATTGCACAGTAATTAGTGACCAACTGCGGGAACTTGCTGAGAAGGCAAGTTGGATGAGCTCAAAGTCATGTACTTCCTCTCTGAGATTGTCAACATTTTAGGTGTTTAAATTTCAGCTGCAAACTTCCTAAATAAGGAAAAAAAACCCTAGTATCTCTGGAGATGTCTAAGATCTAAGAGGTATTCTGTGGTTTCCACACTCCTGCCAATATTCACAGCCAACTCCCAACACACTTATCTGCTGCTTAATCTTCAGACTGATACATGTAATGAATATGTGACAAGTATCACCTTCAGTGTAACATCACAGAGCTCTCCAGCTTCAAAGAAGTGAAGAAGAGAGCTGTGAAAATCCTTCCAAGCCTCATTTGCCTCAAACAGGAAGACATCCTCATCTCCATCACTGCTGGAAGGCTGAGTTTGCTGCTGCTGCCGCCTTTTTCCCTTTATCAGATGTTGTTTTGCCTGCTCAGGGACCATGGATTCTGAAGCCATTGGCTGTTGCTTCTCCCACTGCATCAGTCTTCAAAACCTCCTGCCAAGATAAAATCCAGCCCATCAGGAGTTAGGTCCTAAAATTCAGTTCTGTTCATCTTCCTGTTTAAAAGCACACACAAAAAAAGAAAACGAGACATTAGGTAATGCTAGTCCGTAACAATCCAATTACATTATACTACCTATGATCTTACTTGGGGAAGGTTAGAGGTGAAGGGACAAAAAAGAGACCCACAGCTAAGAATCCTATGTAGTTACCTTTAGGAAAAGCCATTATTTATGAACTTGTTGTCCACACTTCTTGATAAAGACATGAAAAAGAAAAGGCAAATATGTACCACAGAATTGTAGAATTGTTTGGGTTGGAAAGGAACTTAAAAGATTATACAGTTCCAACATTCCATTAGACCAGGTTGCTCAGAGCCCCATCCACCCTGGCCTTGAACACTTCCAGGGATGGGGTATCTGCAGCTTTTTTGGAAAACATTTTCCAGTGTCTCACCACCCTCACAGCAAAGAACTTCTTCCTAACATCTAATAGAAATCTCTCCTTTTTTCATTGGAACTGTTCCCATTTGTCCTGTGACCACCTGCTTGTGTAAAAAGTAACTCTCCCTGCCTTTCATAAGTCACCTTTAAATGCTGGAAGGTACTCCAGAGTATACTGACAAGCATGTTCCTTTTACACTGACGACCTTTGGTTTCATGGCCTCTTAGTTAATTTATGATGCATTCATTCTTCATTCTATGCTAAGAGTTGACTGCTATAATTCAGGGATTTCTGCTCATGGACTCTGGTGTTGGAGGAAGTAGACTGGCCAACAGAACAAAAAATTCTTCTGCAATAAATATTTAAGTCACATGTCTGGGAGCAGAACTGATTTTCCTTTGTGAGATTTTAGAAGTGTCCCTGTCTCTTATTAAATTTACAGCTCTTCATGCATCAGTACTGGAGAAAAAGCAGGAAGTGACCGGAAGCAACCGTACTTGTTCCTGCTGTAGGTCACTGGGTTGTTGCCACCTCCACATCATGAGTGGTGACAGAGCTGGTGGCTGCAGTGGGCCAGGCAGGTTCAAGTGAGATCAAACATGGAATATTTGCCTGTGGTGCTTTAAGCGAGGTAAGTATTTTTCCTTTAAAAGATATGGAGAAAGATATGTAAGAGAAAGATCTTACTTCTTCCAAACCTACAAATTAGCTTAAAGATATTATGGATCATGGGATCTTTACACATTTTATAACAATGAATACCTTTTTCTGCTGAAAACTTAGCTTCATTATGCCAGATTTGACAAATTACTAAGGTATTTTTCTAGTTCACTATATTTTGGTTCTCAAATTAATTCTCCATGACTGATACTCATGTTTAACATGCCCTTCAAAGAGGTCACTACAGGACTGAGATCTGAAGCTGACACAGAGCTTCAGACACAATCTCCTGAGGTTATAAAAATCAACAAGGATAAACAAGAGGGAAAAGACTGACATTGAAAGGCTGTACAGAGATGCTGATGTGTTATTCATTCACATGATAATGTAGGTAAGATACAGCACCTCTAGCCAATACTTGTATGAAACTCATGCTTATTTTGGTCTTTGACGGATACTGTTGCTTCACCACTCCCTGCTTACACACATCCAACCATTGCTATAGCGAGTAAAGATGCTGCTTTCAGACAGAACTGCCACTGACTGCTAAATGAGAGTTCACAGCTCCCAAGTTGTAAGGTTTTTCCATCTGACGCAAATGCTACATTTATTTTCCTGCTTTAACTGTAGCAGCACACAGACTTTTTTCATCTATTCTGTGTCTCAAGGTATGAAAGGCTGATGTGCATATTTTACCTATTCTAGATATGCCACTGTAAACACCAACATAAAACCCATGAGTCTTAAGAAAAAAATCAGTGCTGTTCGGGTGATTTTTTAATGCTATAAATGAACTGAGCAATAGTACAAAAGCCAGACATAACTGAATTTAAGCAATGCTCTTCATCCCTATCTCATGCTCATAGCAAATAAAGGTCTTAGAGATATTCTGAGCTCTTGCCTGTAAGAAAAGAAGTTGAGTGCATACTTGGATTTATATATTTGATACATACTAAGTACCCATTTGATATTGTAGGGGAGGAAACTAGAAATTACCCTAGAGGAAACCAATGGCATTACTCAGGCACACAGCCATAGATAAGAAAATCACATCCTATGAGAGAGTGCCCAGCATTGTGATATCAAATATGTGTATGAGAACATGAGAACAAGTCAGTTATTGTTCCTCAGGTAAAGAGAAGTTTTTGCAACATGTTAAAAATTAACATGTATAATATAACCTTCAGAAATATTCAGACAGCAATCGATTGACATACTTCAGCTTTCTTCTGATGAGACTTGGTGGCAGGTAGATTTTTATTCTTCTCCCAAGTCACCAATTCAGAAGCATCTTGTTTTTATCATATACCTATGCAAATTTTTTTAGACATCTATCCCCAAATCTTCCACTGGTCTTAATTACAGCATCTCACAATTTGAGTGTTCAAACAAATCATCTGCTATGGAAAGTAACAGCTGTAGCCATATTTCATTTGCCAGAAAATACTGGCTTGGGCTCATCTTTAGCCATAAACCTTTTCTGTTCTCAGATTTCAAACAAAAAAGAAATTAATTTTAGTAGCACTTGACTCAAGACACTAAATTCTGAAAATCTGAAGATCACACCAAATTTTAGCAGGCACAGGGCCTGCAAGGCCTCCCTGGTGGTCAGCAGCCTAAGACAGGAAATGCCTAGTCGTGATGACCGGACCAAAGAAACCCCTCTTCCACCCTCAGACCCTCTATTATCTCTCTGTAAGGCTCTAGGTTACATTTGCCTCGACCCCTACTATTGGACCATTTCCAAAACTCCGAAACCCTATATAAACCCCCATCTTTGCCCAGCTCAGGCGGAAGAGCTGTCACTGAAACCCTTCACAGAAAACACAAATAAAGCTACCTCTGTGGAACATCACACGGTTCTTCTCCTCGCTCTCCCTGCATCTGCTGCTGTGGCACCTAGCAAGCTAAGAGCTGAAATCAGTAAAGAGCTGATATTCACTACAAGAGCTGATATTCACTATAAGAGCTGATAATCACTTAAGAGCTGAATTGCTTGTTAGAACTGCCTGTGCTGGGAGCTGCCTGGGGGTTTCGACAGGTTGTGCTAAACGGTACATCGCTATCTGGGACATCTCAGCAGCTGGGGTCAGGGATACCCTGAAACCCGCAGAAAGCCGCGATACCAAATTCATGAAGGTCGGTCATATTTCAACTCCACAAACTAAGAGAAGAGCCTTTACAGATTTACTCTCCAAACCAACAGTAATTCAACAATAACATCCAACTACTTGAGGTTAGTTTCATCCTGGGTGACTGCAACACACACACAGTCTTTCCTTTCTAGAACAAAACACTGCCATGGCTGTTCAGAACTTCAATAACATGCCCCTTTTTTCACCTTGACAATTAAGTCTTCCAGCTTGCATACAGTCTAATATTTTGACGACATTAAGGGCATAAGTGACCATCACAGCAAGTGACTGACTCTAAGGAAACTAAAGAAAGTACCTCATTCATAACACCATCTATCACTCCATGTAAACAGCTACTTGACACTTTCCATGAAGAAGTAGCTGTCTGAATTAAAAAACCAAACAAACAAAACAAGCAAATCCCACACATGTTTACAGCTCACCATCATTTGCTGAGAGCCAGTCAGCAATTTCCTTGTTCAAGTTGAATATTTAGAAATTCTGATGATGTCTGCTATTCTCAAGAGGGCAGCTGTTCCAGACCCCAAAGTCTGTGCTCTGGTGATCAGCGCTGGCCCTCAGTCAAGGGACTGAGGATCTCCTTCTAGCTGTTCCCCAAACTTATAAAAGCAAGAAAAGATAGGAGGTCAGAGCACAAAAAGCTATCTTACAATTGCTCTAATTCAGATATCTGAATTCAGTAACATCTGAAAGCGACCTGATTTTGATTCAGACATTCTATCTAAATCTTAAACTGAATAAAGAGTAAAATTTCTCAAGTCACATTGAGTACTTAAGTTCAGTAGAGACAAAATATCTCCATTTTGAAGCAAAAAGAAATAGAAGACAATAGGCAGTGGTAGGACATGAATAACATTGCTCTGTTTTCCCCCATTATGAAATTAAATCTCAGGAATCCTGGCGGACAAGCCAATCTAGACGTTGGAGTACATGACCTCCTTTCTCCTGTGGAGCACCTCGGGAGGCAGCGTTCCAGAAAGAAGGGATCATCCCTATTCTTTCTCTGACACATGGGAGGAAGATACTTCAGTGATATAAAACCAACAAAACCATGATTGCCACTGTAACAAAAACTAGGCAGTGTTCAGATAAGAGGTATTATAATACCAGTAAATCCAACACTCCTTATGATCAGTGGTACTGAAGTTGGAAAAAAGGTGGCAGAAGTGCAGGAGAAATAAAGATACAGATGAAGTTTCCCCAAGTATCCTGTATGTAATTTTGACTACCTAGCCTCAAGAGGAACTAAAATCACATCATGATCTGTGCAAAGAAGGGTGGTAAGCCTCCCTCAAAAACCAAAAAGGCCTTTTAATTGAAGGAGACAAGAAATTTGCTTTTGTACATGTGGCTGTGTAAAACTAACTTGTCTAACACAGAGCCTGGTGAGTCTCTGTGGGTAATGAAATGCTCTCACTGCTGCCCACAAGATCAGAACAGCAGAGGCAAAAAGAAGATCTTCTCCAGTTTAATCCAGCTAAAGGAGAAATTCGAGTTGTTGTCTTGCGTTGTGCTAAGAAAACTTGAACGTTTGGAGAAAGGACAGCTGGCAGAGCTAAGGAAGACACCTTGGGGAGAGAGAAGTGGGAAGGGCAGGAGGCAGCTGCAGTGCAAACTGCAGACAAGCAGCAGCTTTGGCAGGGGCTGTGTCAGCAGCTGTTTCATTGCTCAGTCTGGCTACAGCTGCACCACTGAGAAGGAACATGGGGGGAAAAAGCTTGTGAGACAAAATAGTGTAGAAAATCCTCAGTTCTCTCCCATTCTCCCTTCTCATCTTTAATTCTATTAAAGATAGTGTGGAAACATTATGCAAAACTGTTCAGATGCCCACATTAATTAGGTCAAATTAGACAAGGCTAGAAAACATCAGAACATTCAAATTACATGCTGTATTACAACTCTAAGCCTACTGCACTTTTCAGCAGAAAGTTATTTAACAGAAAGAAAAAAAAAAAAGTCAGAAACCATCCATCTAACTGGTTTAGCTTGTTTAAAACCACCAGGATTGCTTTTGTAGAAACACATAGAAAAGTTTCTTAGACAACACTAATTTACAGTTTTTAATCCTTTCAGCATTTCAAAGGTTCTTTGCAGCAAAAAGTGGTGTTATTGTTTTGTTTTACTTGTCACACAGATAGCTCAGCAACAGTGAAATGGGTACAGCTAGCACCATCTCATAAGTTTGTATAATGAAAATCCAATCAGTGCTGTAGACACAAGCTATGAATGAGGACTGTTCTTCCTTGGAAAAATGCAACAGAAAAGGTGGTTTGTAGAGCATTAAAAACATAGTCAGATAAAATTTAATTTTGGAAATAATTCTTCCTGGCAGTTCCTTCACGCTGTTTTGAGACAGCTTCTTCCCAGCTTGCTTTGATTTAGTGCTCAGTGAAGTTCTCCTGAAGTTTAATCCCAGTTTCCATGAAACACCAGAAAGGCCACCTGTCTCCTGGGATTTACAGAATGACAGGTTGACAATTTTGTTCAATTTTGCATCATAAAAAACAAACAAAACCCTCGTATGCCATGATTTATTTATGGTTCACTTTTACTTCAGTAAAACAACCAGCAAAATCGCTCAGAAGTCACAAAACAGCAAAGCAGGACTCTGCTTTGCAGATACAGGGGTAACTAAAGTGTGGATTATTTACACAATGGAAACTTGGGAAGGCCCAAAAAGTAGAACACAAAATAAAAACCACTGAAAATCAGTGCAATGGGAGTGTAGCGAAGTGCTGATGGATAGATACAAAATTTAACTAGCCTACTACATTCACAAGAACACAGAACAGTCCCTTACCAAGGAGAGGCACTATGGTCTTCTCTGATAGACCATATTAAAAACAACAGTAGTTTAATAGTCTCCATGGCAGCATTTAGTTCAGCCATTCCTGGGAAGTATTAACAGAGAGTAAAATTATTTCTAAGTAATTTGGCAGCTTCCTTTGAATTATGATTTTAAAAATTTAAGATTTTAGCTGAGGGTTTGAACCAATTCATACTGAAGTTAGACACACCAACGACAAGTTAATGATTGTTAGATGCTTAAGCTAAAGCTAATTGTTATATTATGAGCTTATTTATAGAAGGAAGTGGAGAAAGTGAACCATTATAGGAACATATGAACCAATTCATACTGAAGTTAGACACACCAACGACAAGTTAATGATTGTTAGATGCTTAAGCTAAAGCTAATTGTTATATTATGAGCTTATTTATAGAAGGAAGTGGAGAAAGTGAACCATTATAGGAACATACTGAAATCAGTAGAATAATGCCCAGCACCTGGACTCTGTGTTAATCCATTATGAAGCAGGGGGCCTTGGATTGTGCCAGAGGTTCACAAAGACCTTCCTGACTTCATTCCTGGGACCACTGACCCAATTCAGGACCACTGACCCAATTCAAGAGAAGAACTGTGCACACATGAAACCTCATTTTAATACAAAGTGGGGATGGGAGGTGCTAGAGTTATGCATATGTATTATTTTGGGAAATAAATAGAAGGCAAAAATCCTTGTGCACTGCAGTCACGCATTTCAGGGATGACCCCACCGTGGTAATAAACATACCACTTTCTAACTTTAACTAGTTAGAGAGTCTTTGTCTGTGATTTTCAGTTTTAACAATTTACCTTTATCCTGGACATATAATCAAGACATATAATCTAGAGCATTTCAGAAATGTAGCTAAACAATGCTTCCCATGCACACACCAGTCCCTTCCTCCCAGGACTCTCTGCCTTAGCTGCCAACTGTCATCACATTCTCTCATTTAGAGCTGAGATTCACAAGCCAAACAGCTCAAACCATAAAGCAGTATCACATTCCTTTTGTCCCAGAGCTCCAAGGCTCCTTCAAAATCTGAAATCAAGAAGTGGCAGAGGTAATATAAGACAAAAGGCTTCACAACCCAAGATGCTACAACCATTGTAGGAAATCATTATTACATAAATCTGTTTGGTGAAACGTGCTGGGGAAGAACTAAAGCACTGGCTAATGTGGTGCTGTGCTGCCTTGCATCAAATTACTGGCAGTCGTTACACAATGATCCTGTCTTTGTGTGACCACATTGATTACATTTGCCTTTACAAATAAACAGCCAACTAGAAAACTGGATGCCAGACTACTGACATCCCACTAACAATTAAAAAAATAAATGAGGTTATGAGCACACTGCACAGAAATCCCATGCACAACCTTGACAGGTAACAATGCAGTCACACTTCTTTCACAGCACAAGAATTTGCACAGATTACAGGGGACTCAGCCCAAACTAACTCAAAAACCTCAGATTACATTGCTTGAAGGTGGCTGAACCTTTTGCAGCTTAATCTCCATTTCCAGCAAAGACATATGAGACATGTCTGTTCTGGTTTTAATTTGACAACGCTCGATTAGCTATTTTACATGTTGTGGTACTTCTCCATAGGGTGATTTTTTTCTTGATTATCCTTGCAGGAGCCTTTGCAAACATCACAGAAAACCAGGTTTCTCTGAGTTTTGTAACATTGACAAGTGTAGGACAGGAATGACTAAGGCAAAGGAGGAAATACAGATACATTTCCCAGTGGCCAGTAAGCAATTGTCTTGAGTGGAGATGGGGAAGGGGAACCTACCAAAGGAGGAAGAAAAGCCAAGCAGGCAGTTCGAAGAGCTGGGGGAGCTGTGACCCAGCTGTGGCCCTTCGAAGAGCTGGGGGATCTTAAATTCTTATTTATTTGAGAAGGGAGGAAGTGCTGTTCGAAGAGCTGGGGGAGCTGTGACCCAGCTGTGGCCCTTCGAAGAGCTGGGGGATCTTAAATTCTTATTTATTTGAGAAGGGAGGAGAAGCTATGAACTGAGGCTCTCCCCAGTAGCAACGGGCAATTTCTTGCTGTTTTGTTTTTTTGGTTTTTTTTTTTTCTGCCAGAGCAGGAAGAAAAGGTGTTTTCTTAGCATTCTCTTGGGAGGTAGCTAGAGATCTTCCAACTATGTGTGTACGNTTTTTTTTTTTTGTTTTTTTTTTTTTTTTTTTTTAACACAAATATTTGTTCTGGGTTAAGTTATCCTTTACAAGATGCCGATAGTGAGCTAACTAAGGCACTACCTTTGGCTGTAGTCTCCACACGGAGCAGCATGAAATGCGCGGAATCCCGGCTCAGTTACTTTTTAATTAACATTTATCTCCTTCTCGGACGGTATGGCTACCGGGGCTCTAATTGAGAACGCCCCCGAAGCACAAGCCCCCCGATGCCGAGCCCGGGCACGGTGCCGCCTCTCCGCTCTCTAACCACAGCCCAGCCCTTGTAACCATTTGCACCGATTCCACCTTAATTCCCCCCACACCGGCGCTCGATCCGGCTCCCTGGCTCCAATCGCGGCGATCCCCGCGGGCGAGGAGGGAGCCGGGCCGGTCCCGCGGCCCTCCCAGGAGGGCAGGCTCCGGGCCGTCCCGCCCTAGCGAGGGTGCCCCGGCGATCGGAGCCCTCTGCGGTGCTGCGAGGAGGGGGAGACCACGGCACCGCCCGCCCCACCGAGCCCGCTCCTGGGACCACTGAGCGGAACCTGAGGGCAGGGGGCGCGTTACATAAGGGCGGG
>VZRH01002015.1:36583-50760 GCA_013397555.1 Urocynchramus pylzowi
CGGTACGAGGGCGTGGGACGGCGGGGGAAGGGCGCGGGGTGGGATGGAGCCCTCCGGCTGCGGGGGAAGGGGAGGCGTGAGGTTGGAGCCGGGGTGAGCCCCGCGGTGCCCGCCCGGTGCCCGCCCGGTGCCCGCCCCNATCGGGGGGCGGGGTGGGGGCAAGGCGGGAGCCGGGGGGCGGTTCCCGCGCTCTCTCCCCCTCAGATTCCCGGGGGAAGATGGTTTTGTCTTTTCGCTGGTGGTGGGGTGCGTGGGAAATAGACTTTCCCGGTTCTTGGCGTGTTCTTGGTTCTTCTGATCTTGGTTCCCGGTTCTTGGTTCTTCTGATCTTCAGCGGGAAGCAGAAGCAGGCAGAGCAGCTCCTGAGAAATACCATGAGCCTTGAAATACCATGTCCCCCCGTTAGTGCAATCTCCACCGGAATAATCTACCCCCTGCTTGAGGGGAAGCCGTGTGAGGAGTGGGTGAGGTCACTTGGTCTGTTCAGCCTGGAAAAGAGGAAACTCAGGGGAGAGTTTCCATTGCAGTTACAGCTTCCTTGTGAAGGGCTTCCTTGTGAAGCGGGGAGGCAGGCACTGAGCTCTTCACTCTCCTGACCAGTGACAGGACCCGAGGAAACAGCCTAAAGCTATGTCAGGGGAGGTTTAGGTTGGATATCAGGAAAAGGTTCTATCCCCAGAGGGTGGTTGAGCACTGGAACAGGCTCCCCAGAAAAGTGGTCACAACACCAAGCCCGACAAAGTTCAAGAAGCATTTGGACAATGCTGTAGGGCACAGGGTGTGACTCTTGGGGATGTCCTGTGCAGGGCCAGGATTTGGACTCGATGATCCTTGTGGGTCCCTTCCACATCAGCATGTTCTGTGATTCTTTGATTCTTTAATACAGATCACAGTGATTCTGCTTCAGATTTTGAAGGAACTGCTCTCCATGAGTTCAGAGAGAGAAGGATGTAATACAGAGAAGGAAAGGCTGTACCAACTCCTTCCTCTCCACCTGTCCACCAGCTCTAGTCTCTACAAGTGTATATATTNACACCCCCCTCCAGTGCAGGAATACATTTCCCTAATACACACTTTTCCCCTGGTTTGATTTAGTCTCTTTGTTAGTAGTATCTTTCTCTGCCTGTGGAATAATAAGTGTAAGCCTTGGTCCCATTTGGTCAAAGCTTGACTTCACAACTTGAAAAGAATTGACCAGGAAAGTTTTGCAGGCTGTTAGAATCAAAGAAAAACCTTCTGAAAGAAATAGATGACCTGGGGAGTATGGAGTCTTCCTTGCATAAAAGCAAGCACAGCTTGTCAAGTGAAAATGCCAGTCACCTCCAGCCCTACAGATTAAGAGCCCAGTAGATTTCCCAGTTCCATACTGCAGAGCTGAAAGCTGGATTCCCACTGGATGCCAAGTTCACCTCTACAAATGTGCATAATAATTCTAGGATTTCCTTTTTTCCTGAATCCAACACAATTCTCCTGAAAAGCATGAAGGTGTTTTATAAATCTCTATTTATCTGAGAATGAGTGACTGGAGCTTTGCAGTTCCACACAGGGAAGACATATACTGGTTTTAGGAGGAAATGAGCATCTATTTAGGAATATTTAAAGGCAAAAATGTCCAACTAAATAACACTTCTATTTGAGGTGGCCTGTTTGACAAAGAGACAGAACACTGTCCATGAAAATAAGGGGATCATTGTTATCTCAAATATATCTGATGGGTTTGGGTTCTTATTCCAAACCCTTGTGCCTTTTATTCCATAGAGGTCAGAGGCAGTGAAAATTCACTGGCAAACAGCTTAATTGATTATATGACGTGCTTATCAAAAAATTGCACTAGTTGTGATCAACCCAGCACATTTTGGGTTTTGCATAAATACATCTCAGAAAAATCCTGTTCAACAATGTATTTTTTCTGGTTTGTTTGTTTTTGTTGTTTGTTTGTTGTTGGTTTTTTTTTCTGAACATAAAAATCTCAAGCAATCCTCCTCAAGTTCATCCATGTTATTGAAAGGTACTAACCTGAATGTATGTGGCAGAGATGCTGCTGTCCATGTGGAGTTTCCAGAAGGCTGGAATCAGACAAAGTGACCTGTAAAGACTTGTGTTTTGTGGATTTCCCCTCCACTTCTATCTTATATTCCCTATTGGCCTCAGAGTTTCTACATCATATATCCACAATGTCCAGCCTGGCAGCTGCTTTACTTCCCCAGACTGGTTCTCTTCAAGATGAAAGCCTGACACCTAAGAAGTGCCAAGAGAGGAAATATTACCTTACAGCTTCCTCAGACAAGTGTTGGGGATTGAAGCTAGGCTGTGAAAAGGTAGAAGTTGTCAGTGGGCAGACTGCTGTTCTAAATGAGGAACTTTGTGCTCTTATTTCTGGCTTTGAGTGTTAGTGATACTGCTTGTAATGTGTTGTGTCTCTTATTCAATGCTCCTGTAAACCACCAAAAAGGCTCTGATTGACTTCAATCATAGTCTGATCAGGCCTTCAACCCACAAAGATGCCATTGTTTGTTTCTCCTGCTCACACATACATTGAGATATGTACATCCTCTAAGTCCTCACAAGCAGTGCTTTACAGGGCCGAGGTATAATCCGTGATGACAGAGGTTACCTTTTCCTGGATGTCTGCAGACTTTGAGGCTGAATTCCTAGTGATCTATTGTGACTGTTCTGGTAAATGCTTTACTTCTGTTCTCTTAGTAAATGTAAAATAAGTATTTGTCTGGATTCTCTTAAAGCCTTGAGTTTAAAATTGTAGAAGCTTTTTGGATTAGCAATTGTAGAGATCTGTAAGACTTCAGTAGTTTATCCTCCTGCTCTAAAGGCAACAAATTTAAAAATATTGCTATTCCCTCATAGTAACATTTCTCAAAAGAAAAAAAAAGGAGCCAAATATGAAAACTTAAATAGCTGGATTTTTTTTTTTGGTGTGGTTTTGTTTTGTTTTTTCAGCTGTTTCAGAGGGGAAAAAAAAGAAGTTCACTTGGTCCAAAAGACAAATCATGACCTGGCAGCTGAGAGACAGGACATAACCTTGGGTGAAAAAGATCTTTGGGTGTTGAGTGACTGTGGCTTCGTGTGCTGATCTCAGCTACATCAGCATGAGACAGATATGTCTACAAGGTGAAAACCCACAGGAGCATAAACATCTTCCTTGAGGAAGCTTCGAAGAGAAAATGAGTGCCAGGTAGATGTGTCTTGCCAAGAAGGTGTCATGCACTGGGTATAGCTTTGCACCATGTTACTTGACATCTTCCAGAGATCCTGTGTTAGCTGCTGGATGAAGAACAGTCCTTTCCCCAAACTTGTTAGTCCACAACTGCATTAACACAGCCATACCCACTGCCAGGCTCCAAGGCAGCAGGTAATCATGGGGCTGCGCATACATGAAAAACATCTTTCTTAGTGCCTTTGAGCTAGCGCTGAGGTAGCTCAGCACTTCACAGCACAGGCATTATCTAAAATGGCCTTTAGAGTATTGAGGATCATGCTTTAGGATTTGTCTGCTTGTGGTCCATGTTATGTTTGTAAGCACTCGGGAAGATCAGTGTTTAATGTAACTGTGTATGGAGAGTCCCAAGTTTCATGACTTCCAAGGCATCAGATGTGTTGTGTATGACCATGTCTTGAAAAATAACTATCTGAAAAATCTGTGCCACTGCTTCCTTGTCTATAGGCCTGTGGCTTACATGGACTTCTATCATCCTGCTGAAGGAGAGTACACCTCTCTTTGGCATGTTTCTTCCCTTTTATCTGTTCCCTGCTCCTGAGGAGAGAAAGCATGAAGTGAGCTACAGACTCTCCTGCCCCTAAATTGGTTACTGAGTAACCATATAGATTAGGCACAAATCCTTGTGAGTCAGGATTTCTTTATCTAGAAAATTTACATGTGAATAGTGAGTATAAACTATGTTCATAAAATGATGCATTTTTATGATTCTCAGTCACTCATTCCTAGTGTCACGTCCATTACAACTGACCCATATAAAAGGAGTCTCCTTTCCAAGGTGTCTCCATAGTCCTGAGCAGAAAATCTCAGTATCTCAGAAGCTATTAGCTGTAACTGTGTCTCTATTAATTAGTGTCCTGATTGATTTTGGTTGGTTGGGCTTGGGTTTGTTTGGGTTTTTTTGGCTGAAAGTATTCATTAAATGCACAAGCTCTGAGTGACCTAAAAGGGTACTTCTAAGGAAATAACTGATATAAAATTCCAATAGCCAAACTGAATTTTATTTCTCTATCTTTTATTTTAAAGAAAGCAAGCAAGCAGCACTGGGTGGCCAGGGAGTCACCGCTCCACTATTGGCACACGCCACTTACAAGTTCAGCAAAGTATATATACTGTTTTTAAGCCTACAAAGCATTTTCCAATGTGCTTGATTAGTCCGAATCAGCAAATATCAATAACCTGGGATCAGCAATTTCATATTCTTTCCAGGTGGTCGTTGGCTTTCTGTCCTTCTTGTGGTCGTCTGGAGGGAGGCCTTACATGATTTTGTCAAGTGCATCAGGCTTTTTATTATATATAAGCATTTTAGTTTCTTTGTTGCAATATCCCTTGGCTTTACCACAACTTCCTCTATTTTATTCTAAGCATCAGTCATCTTGCTACCTCATCTCTTTACTATATTTCTTCTATTTCAATGCTTTATTTGGCTGTTCAGTCAGAAAGTTTCAAAACCATATTTTCGACACATCAGATACAAGCATTTGCTGATTCCATTGCCAATTGACACAAATCACAAAAACATTTTGCACAATCCCTCCCCTTTTTCTTTATGTTATTGATTCGTGTCTTTGCTTCAAATCGAGCTAATACTTTTTGGGTCGCAGTTCTATTTGGTTCTGCTTTAGCCTTGACTATCATAAGGGAGTGAGTTTTTTCTCTTGTGGTTATTATTTTAGGGTTTATGGGCATTGCTGAAATCTGCATTCCCTGGATCACTGAATGTATTAGCCTAATAAAGCATGGAATCATACATGGTATAAACAATAGACCTAATGCAGAACAAAGCAACATGAAGCCCAACTTCTTCCACCAGGCTCCTTCAAATAAATTATTCCACCAATTGTCAGTTAATATGGATTTCCTTTTCTGCACTGGAACATGTGCAACTCATTTTATTTCATCTGCCAAAATTGTAATAGCCTCTCCATTATCATCAATCTCTAAACAGCACTCAGATGTATTAAATTTTCCACAAAACCCCCCTTCTTCAGCTAATAAATAATCTAAGGCTAGTCTATTCTGATATACTGCTGCTCTGGTCTGGGTTAGTTTTCTAGCTACAAGCTTCAGTGCTTCTGATGTTTAATTAGAAGTAATTTCTACAATGGTCTGTAATCTAATAATTCAGTTAAACATATAAATAGGGGTTCTAAAACCCCAGCTGCTGTCCTGAGCCCAGGAGGCAGGATCATAGTAATCTATGATCTGTTGGGAAGTCCATCCTTCATTATTCCAGGTCTGTTTTCCTCCTATTTCAGTTCATTTTCTTCTGTGCAGAGTTTCATAAAGAGATCATCCTAAATATTCACCTTTGCTCTTCGGTAGCAAAAAGAATGCAGGTTGTATAATTCCAATTGTACAGGTACCTCTCCATCTCTTTGATAGTTCATTATATGCCCTTTTACCACATATCCAAAATAATCCATCTGGAGCTTTCCAATTTTCATTCGTCTGCCCCAGATTTTCCCAATATCCCTTAAGGTCTTTCACCTCCTCAAAAGGATTAGCATGTGTTACCCTTTTCCAGCAAACAGTTTTGTTGGTACAATTGATAGACCAATACCTGTTGGTGGTTTTGGCCACCAGGTCATAAAAGTGGAGTAGGTGGTATATATCATCTTGCAGGGGGTATGTCCTATGTATGTAGTAAAATTGTTTCCTTCCCTAGAAATACAAATTTGGCCTACTACTTCATGACTCAATATCTACCCCTCAGGTCAAATTTCATTAGCTTTATGTGTAGTTTTGAGGGGCCCATCTTCCCATTCCTAAATTTGTTGTCACCTAGAAACTCTTCTTTCCTATTGTACAGGTTTCAAGTTTTCCTGGGTCATAACACCCTGCATTAATATGAGTGTGTGCTGCAAACGCTTGGGCCATGGTCCGGCCATACTTCACATTTTGGTAGTACTTTAAGCAGGGATCGGTTATCCGTGGAAGACTCAACAATACCATAAGGCCCCACAGTTTCATTATCCCTCTGCATCCTTTGCCTACAGGGTTGCTTCCGGCAGTGAGAGGTAGCATCTTCTCGGCAGCAGGGATATTCTTCAGGGGTTCCGTATGAGCTTTCCCAGATTTCTCGCTGTTTCTTAAATACTTCCCAATTTTTTGCTTTGACTGGCTCGGATCTGCAAGGGACTCAATTATGTTTGCGACACTCAATCTTTTGAATATTTGCCTCACTTGATAGTCCCCCTCTTAATCCATATTTTCACAATATCCACCACTCATAAGAGTCTAGTTCCAATGTTTCTTCCTCTATTCTCTCTTTCTTTTTTTTTTTTTTTTAATATATTTGGTTAAAATCTGTTCAGTGTGTTTCCACTCTGGACACAACCCACTTGGAGGATAACCCCTGCAACAATGACAATAACACCTCTCCTTACAATAGTAGCATTCAGTACATATAAAGGGATAGCAATTACGATCTTTTTCAATTCAGGTTATTTTATCTCCTGGCATCTGATTTTCATGTTATTTTCACCTTCAGTTCTCCTGGCTGAGAGGTAATTTTCCAGTCTGCTTCCTTTGTTGTTATAGGTCCTTTTACTTGGGAGATACGTGTCCACCCTTTCTCTGCTGTCCGGATTGCTGTACTTGTGGTCAAGAGCACAAGGAAAGGTCCATCCCAACAGGGAGTCAAACTACCTTCTTTCCAACTACTGATCAATACTTGATCACCTGGTTGTATTTTATGAATTGCAAATCCTAGGGTAGGACTTTGGTTCATGATTCCTTTCTTACAAAGTTCTTGAACATTTTTTTTTTTTCCCAAAGTCATGACATACCCTTGGATCGACTTATCATCTACTGTAGGATTTCCCACCAGCATCCTGGTGGGATGAGAATATGGCATCCCATATAACATCTCATTTGGGGAGATCCCATGCTCTGAGTTCGGCATTGTTAGAATATTTAACAATGGCAATGGTAAGCACTTAATCCAAGATAATTTTGTTTCAATCGTTAGTTTTGCTAGCTGATGTTTTAGGGTTTGGTTTATTCTTTCTACTCTCCCTGAACTCTGAGGGGGGTATGATATTCCCAAGAGATCCCTAGAGATTTCATTACTTCTTTTAACACTTTCGAGGTAAAGTGGGGACCCTGATCCGAATCAATTACTCTAATCATCCCAAATCATGGAATTTTTTCCTCTAAAATAATTTTTGTAACAAAATGTGCTGTTGCTCATGCTGCAGGGTAGGCCGCTACCCAATGAGTTAATTGATCTCCTATTACTAACAAATACTTCTATCTTCCCACTTTCGGTAGTTCGGTAAAATCCACTAGTATCTTTTTAAAATGCCTATATGCAGTTTTTCTCCCTCCCTGCGGGGTCTGTCTAGATGTCTTCTTGTTAATTTTCTGACAAATAATGCATCCTTATGTCTCCCGTTTTGCTATATCAAATATTCCTATACACCTTATTTTCTGATTAATTTCACAACTAGAGCAGTTTCTTTACTAATTTTACATCCTTTGGGGAGGTGCTGTATAGTTGATCTTTCTGCTCAAATGTCTACTAAAAAGGTAACTTCTTCCCCTTGGGGACCTATTTTTAGTTTTATCAAGGGCTCTTTCGATGTTTTGGTTCCCAAGATGTACAGCCCCTGACACCCCTATGTCTTCTTCAAACATTTTTTAGTCTTTTCGTCATTGCTTACAGCTTCACTTTGTGTGTCCTCTTCTCCCATAGCAATGATAATCTGCAGGACCATCTCTGTGGTTTCTAATTTGGGGAGGTTTCTTATAATCTCCCCTAGGTCTTTGTCCTTTTGTTCTAAACTCTTTCTTTCCCCCCCTTCTGAGTTTCCCTCACAGCTGCTACAAATATCTTGGCTTTTGCCTTTTGTTTTTCTTCATCTCTCCTCACATACACTTTTTGGGCTTTCTGCAATAGCTCTTGGAGACCCCAGTCCTGCCAATCCTCTAATTTCTCTAGCTTTTTCCGTATATCTCCCCATAATTTTGCCACAAATTGAGTTTTAAGCAATACTGCTCCTACTGGGGAATCTGGGTCCACTCCTGAATACATTTGCAGGCTCTTTCTGAGCCTCTCAAGCCAATCTGTAGGTGATTCATCTTTTTCTTGGTGCACACTGAAGGCCTTGTTAATATTTTGCCCTTGAGGTACGGCATTCCGTATCCCTTGTATAATGATATCTCTAAGATCCCTCATATTTTGTTTGTCCTGCTCATTCTGGTGATTCCAATCTGGTCTCTGATTAGGCCATTTTTGATTACCACATGGACCCTGCTGATGTCTCCTTTCCCAGTCTCTCATTCCTGCTTGCCTAATCATTTCACTTTCCTCAGTAGCAAATAGTATTCCTAATATAGCTTGAAGCTTATCCCAGGTGTAGGTATTCGGGCCTAAAAATTGGTCTAACCTCTTAAAAACCCCTAAAGGGTCCTCAAGTAGCCGCCCCATTTCCTTTTTAAATTCTCTTACATCCCCAGTATTAAGTGGGACTGTTACAAACCCTATTCCCCTTTTATTTCCTTCAATGGATACTTCTCTAAGGGGGAATAGTCTCTTCTTTTGATCTTCCTCCTCTCCACTAGAATTATTTTCCTCTTGTTGTTCTTTCCTCTTGCTCCGAGTCCTACTAGATGGTGGTGATAATGGTGGAGCCGTTGGGTTCTGGGGCCTCTCACAGGAGAAGGGAGTTTCCTGCCCTTGATAGGGAGAGGGCGAATTGTCTAATGGTTCCCAATGTTTTTCTTTTTCCTCCACCTTTCTCTTTGTTTTAGTTTTCAAGGGCTTATGTATATTTCAGTTTTCAGGGGCATTATATATTTCAGTATAATGCTATCGCTACAAAGGACCCCCGTCCAAATAATCACTTTCCTCCTGATCAAAGGGTTCCTTACTATAAATATTTAAAGCTTGACACATCCAATCATCAAAGGACCCAAACATTGGCCAATATAAATGATCAGGCCTAATGTCTTCCTTAGTACACTCTACCATACAATAATGTACCATCTTTTCTTTTTCCCTTCCTAAAGGGCATTGCATCACAATGTGCAATCATTAACCCCAGGGGCTGTCTGGGGATATCTCTGGTAATTTGCTCCCTTTCTCATTTTTAGAGCCTCTCTTAGGGCCCCGTAACCTTGAGCCTCTCTTGGGGCTCTTTGAGCCTCTCTGAGGGCTTGTTGAACCTCTCTGGGGGTTTGTGGAACCTCTCTGGGTTGAGAGGCTTGAGTTAGAGGTCTCACTATTCCCCTGACCCATTGTGACCAGTGCTTACACCACTGGCTTCATCCCTTCACTGGACAAGCCCCTCATGGGGTGATGGAACCACAGATAGAAGGACTCCTCCATTGTTTTGCAATAATATTGTGTCTCACTCATTCACTTTCATTCAAACACTGTCACATCCACCCAACCGAATGATACTCACAGCCTGCTGTTCTTGTCTGGATCTTCGTGCACTAGAATTACAGGTGATTTAAACTGCAGTCCTCAGGGAGCTCAATTCCTTGCTTGCTTTCTTTACCGGGTTTGTGGTGCTGTTAACTCCCGGGCTATTGGCCTCTACAGGCCACAAAAGTTGGGCGCCTACCCCAGTAGCCTCAGTCTGAGAGATCCAAGGGCATCAGGTCGGTGTCACCAAATTGATATAAAATTTTGATAGCCAAACCGAATTTTATTTCTATATCTTTTATTTTAAAGAAAGCAAGCAAGCAGCGTTGGGTGTGCCGTGAGTGGAGCGGTGATTCCCTGGCCATGCAGCAGGGATGGAGGGAGAAGGGAACTATGGGGAGAACAGTGTTACAAAGAAATAATAAGATGATTTGCTCTCGCAATTAAGGGATGACTATTGTGTGAATATTAAGAAAAGCTTTAATGATGTATAGTTATGTTACTATAGTTTAGATGTCCTCTGTTCTCCCCATAGTTCCCCATAGGCTCCCTCCCGCCCAGTATTGTTGCCATCAGACAGCCTGGGTTGTCTAGGACAGGTAAAAAGAAGGGGTGCACATGTGCCCCTTGCATGGGGCAGTTGGGAATGGAAAAGCTTGTTGCTTAGGTGGTGCGGCATGGCAACACCTGACCTCCAATCAAGTTACAAGAAAGCAATCTCCACCGATAAATGGCAAGGAAGAGCTGACTGACAGACTTCGGGAGGGGCCAGGGTTGGCTGATGCAACGCCCAGTGGTATAAAAGATTGAGCATCCATCTTGGAGACGAACCGTCCACGTGGTATCCACGAGGGCAGTTCCCAGTGCTGCACATTTTTCCTTATGTAGTCCTTTTGTTGTATTTTTGTCAAGGTTTAATGAACCTTTTTTAAATTTTCAAAGTGAGCAGTTGTCTTTCACAAATATACTAACCAATCTTGGGTTATTACTCCATATGCTATCCCTTCATTAACATTGACAAACAGATCAAAGGGTTTTCTTAAATTAGGCAGACTCAAAACTGGGCCTTTCGTCAATCAAGCCTTTAAGTCTTGGAACCGTTCGGTTCAACGTTTGGAGTCCAGGCTACAGGTTCTGTGCTTATTAATTTTTCATACAAAAAATTTTACAGTTTGAGTATACTGATCAATCCATAATTTACAATAGCCCATTAGACCTAATAACTTTCTTACATCTCTTCTAGTCTTGTGTGGTGGAATTGACAGGATCCCCACAACTCTTTCAGAACTGAGCTTTTTGTACCCTTTTCCAATTAGATGCCCTAGGTACTTTACCTCTTCTTCTACAAATTAGGGTTTTTTCTTTGATACTTTTAATCCTTTTTCTCCCAGAAAATTTAGTAAACTTATACTGGCCTGTTGGACTTGTTTTTGATCTTTGCCTGATATTAGTAGGTCATCCACATATTGTAGAATTTGTATTTCTTCCTTGGGTACAAAGGAATTTATAATATCCTCTAAGGCTTGTCCAAATAGGTTAGGGGACTCTGTGAATCCCTGTGGGAGGTGGGTCCACCTAAGCTGTTGTCTACATTTGCAGTCTGGGTCTTCCCATTCAAAGGCGAACCAATTTCTGCTCCCCACCTCTAATGGACAGGCCCAGAAAGCATCTTTCAAATCTGTTACTGAGAACCATGCATGTTCTTGTGGAATTTGACTGAGTATATGGATTTGATACTATTGGACATCTGGAAATAGTTCATTTGTAAATTTCCCTCAAATCCTGCACCAATCGATAGGTTGTATCAGCCTTCTTGACAGCTAGAATTGGTATATTATGTGGTCACATGCATGGTTCTAGTATGCCTTCTTCCATGAGTCCCTGTATCACAGGTGTTAGTCCTCTCTGGCCTTCAGGGGAGATGGGATATTGTTTTATCCAAACAGATAAAACAGGCAATTCCTTATTGCATTTCTATCTTAATTGGTGGGATATTTAACAGCCCTCTCCCTCCTCCTTCTGCCCAGACTACTGGGTTAAGTTCTACCATATCCTGTTCAGTTAATAACATTATTTGGGGTACCATCCTCCCCTCCTTTGGCATTACTCAAATTCCCATCTTTACTTGCAGGTCCTGCCCCAATAAGTTACAACCTAGTTTCGGGATATAAAGGAAATGAGCCCTGCATTCCTTTGAATTGCCTTTTATAATTATGCTCTCTATAACCTGGGCTCCGAATGGTTCCCCTTTTGCTCCCTGCACTTGGCAGATCTTTCTCCCTAGCTGAGGCCCTCTGGGGAGCTTTGTCACACAGGATTGAACAGTACCTGTGTCCACTAAAAACTCATATTCTTCACTCTGGGGGCCAATTTCTAAGTTTATCAGGGGCTCTATCTGGTGTCTGATCTCATTCCCCAGAGTGTAGAGCCCCTGACATCCCTAATCATCATCTCCTCTCAGAATCTTCAGGGTATTCTGTTCTTTCTCAATTGGTTCATCCATTTGTAATTTTTTGCAGGACCGCTTAATGTGCCCTTTTTCACCACAGTAATAGCAATACACATCATCTAATGGTGGTCTTTTCCATTTACTCATCTTTCCTTTATTTTCTGCTCCTCCTTTTGGCTCCCCTCTTCCCACTCCTATGCTTTCTCTTGCCACTGACACCATAATTTTTGTTTTTGTTCTGTTCTTCTCCTCATCTCTCCTTAAATAAATTTTCAGAGCTTCCCTTAACAGATTGTTAATTCCCCTTTCTTGCCAGTCTTCCAATTTTTCTAATTTCCATCTAATGTCAGGCCAAGCTTTGGTAACAAACTGTACTTTTAATAATACTTGGCCCTCTTGTCCATCAGGATCAATGTTCGAATGCGACTAAAAATTTTGTTTTAATTGATTTAGCCATGCCTCCGGGGACTCATCCTTTTCCTGTCTCCCATCAAATGCCAGTTTGGTATTGCTGCTTTTGGGTGCAGATTCTTTTATGCCTCTTATAATTAGGGTCCGGTAGTCTTGCATGTTTCTCCGGCCCTCTTCCTGGTTGGGATTCCAATTTGGGTCTACTACAGGAAGTTTTTGCTCACCTGGAGGTCCAGTATGATTTTCCTTCTCCCAGATTTCTATCCCTGCTGACCTTATGAGGCGTATCTCCTCTGGGGAGAAGAGGATGTTCATAATAGAATGTAGCACCCCCCAGGTATATATATTGGGACCCAGGAAATGATCTAGTTGCTGTGCTGTCCCAGTTGGATTTTCCACCACGCTAACCAGTTCCTTTTAAAATGTTCTTACTTCAGAAGCTGTCAGGGGTGCATTTACAAAACCTATTCCTCCTACCTCCCCTCCTAGTGCAACTTCCCTCAGGGGAAACAGCCTGTCCAGATTTACCTCTGGCCTTACACCACTTTTTGATCTGGTATTACAGTAAGGGCCAGCATCTGAAGGGTCATTTGAATGGCTCACTAATTCTTTGTTATCATTTTGGGAGGGCTCAGTTGTTAGGTTGGAGGATATATCCAGAGGTTTTTTTCTCAGGGAAAGGTGTTGTATTCTGACTTACAGGTTGAGCAAGCTGCAGGTTAGTGGCGGCAGGGGAAAAGCATCTAGGGGTGGATATATATGAGGGAGTGGAGTTGTTGGAGGGGGTAAAAATGAAATGGAGATTCCCTGAGGAGATAGAGGAGAGGCGAGGATCATTGGAGGGGGTAAAGGTAGGTTTTGAGAAGCAGGAGGCTGGGTGTTAAGTGGGGGGGTGGCTTGATAGTTTGGAGGAAGAGTTGGTGGGGCTACATAATCAAGGGGATCCCACCTCTTTTGAATAACTCCCTCGTTTTCTTTATCCTTTTCCTCTGATTTCTTATCTTTATCCTTTTTTACTTTGTATACCTTAGAATCTCCTTCTAAGAATTTGACCCAGCAAGTAACATACTCTACTTCTTTTGAATTAGGGTTTTCTTGGTTACACACTTGCTGGTATAATAAATTACATAACCACGTAGCTCTCTTTCCATACCAGGGCCACTTCAAAGATTTTTGTTGTAATTTCCTCTTTGGCCAATGTTCCATACAATAATAAATCATCCTCACTTGATCTAATTTTTTAGCTGTTTCCTACTTATTCCAGACATCCAGTATACCACCAAGGGGGCTACCAGGAGGAATATTCTTATTCTTTTTCCTTGGTTGCCCTCCTCGTCTACTGTGGCTCTGACCCATGGTGACTTGCAGTTACTATAAGCTTTCGGGCTGGTAAATAAGACTGCTTACTGTTATTGGCCCTTTCAAAAGTTCTATGTTACTATTTTTTAACTTAAGAGAGAGAAGTTTGGTCTTGGTTGGGCGAGGTTGTATCCCGGATGAGTGCCCAGCTGTTATAAGCGGGAACACACTCCCAGTACTAAAGTGATTTCAGTATTTATTATAAGGCCTAAAGCTTAGGGGGCCTGTGGATCGAGCAGGAGTGTTCCCATCAAGGATGCTGCAGCGCCAGTACTGGATTTTCTTCCTTTCTTGAGCAGCGATATTCCTGATGTTCCAGGTGGAGCAGCACAGATTCACTGGGTCGGATG
>VZRH01002016.1:0-13508 GCA_013397555.1 Urocynchramus pylzowi
AGGCTGCAGGGAGACAAGAGACACTCAGTGAAGTGGTCATTGCTGAACTTCAAAACTGGTGATTTCTAGTTTTTCAAGAGTTAAAAATCCAAGAGAAAGCTTTTCTCCCTTTTTGACACTTCAGGTGCATGACCTTAGCTTTTCTTAAAGCTATACTTGCCTATGGGCAATCACCCAAATTTTGGGGTTTTTTTCCCCCACTCGTAGCATGAATTTATTCTTCACACTTTCTCACAATTTTTCTGAACATCAGGAAAAAGATTTTAATGTGAGAGTGACTGAGCACCACCACAGGGAGGTGTTGGAGTCTCCAGCCTCAGACACTAAAAAGCCATCTGGACACTAAGAAGCCCTGGGCAGCCTGCTCTTGGTGACCCTGCCTGAGCAGGGAAGTTGATTCAGACCAGGCTCCAGGGGAACCTTCAGCAGTCTCTTCCAGCCTCAACAATTCTATGATTCTGTGACTTTTTTTCCTTTAGTTCACTTTCTCTTGTCATCACCCTCCCACTCTCACTCTTTTTCCCATTAATATCCGCTGCCTCAATTGCCTTACTCCCACCTTGTTGTCTCACTTCTTACTCTTCACTTATTTTTTTGCTCTCAGCTACTGGAAGAATAATATTCTGCCCTTGTGAAGTAACTGGAGAGGGTACATGTTTGACAATTGGAGCTAACAATCAGGTCTTACTGAAGCACCTTCCTTTTCCATAGTAACATAGGACAAGAGGCACTAAAGGAGAACATCAACACCATGGCCAGAGGACATTTATTCAAGTGTACACACGATCAGACATACTTTGTGTAACAAGTAAATTGCACCATTTTTGTCAAAGTATGCTTCTCTCTGTCACAAGGGCTGCTTACATGCTGGAATTAAATGTATGCCTCATTTTTGGGACAGCTGTATACATTGTAACTATACTGCAAAATCAAGTTGAATTTTTTTTTTTTCCTTAAAATCCTGATTTTTGAAACTAATTGTAAGGGGTGATAAAGAGACCTTACATAATTTTAGAAGCCAAAACCATGACAGGAATTTAAGAAAATTCTTCAAAATACCTCATTCCCTTAAAAAGAAAGCAAAACCAAAAACAACCTCAATGTAAGTCCCTTTCATGAACAAAACTGGAACACAAGTAAATAACAGAACAGATGATGTGTCCAAATTTTCCAGAAACAAGTCTCACTCTCACCAATCCCACTCAGTTTTGTCCTGTGAACACATTCATCAGCAACTTTACTTGGACATCAAATTACAAAGCTACCTGTCTTGACTACCTGTCCCAGAAGCCAAACTATTTCTGACCAGGGTCCTGAGAAAGAGGTGAAATTACTTTGTCTAGCTGTGGAAACTTCAGCCAAACTCTGGAGGGAAGAAAAGGCTGTCTTCCCTTCTGCATCACCTGCCCCAATGTGAGGGTATGTTGCATTGCTGAGGGAGAGGATCATCAGCTCAGGAAAGCTCTTCTCTGATTCAAAAAGCTGAAACACCCATAAACAATAGTTAGGAAAAAAGCTTTTCATGCTTCCTCTGTTGCCTCACAAGCTCTGAGCTTACCTCCTGGAACACAATGAAGTCTGTTTTAAGAGTAGAAAAAAAAAAATTAGTACACAGCTTACATCCATAAAACTAAAAATTCAAGCCTGCTATGAAATGAAATATTAAACAGTGTTCAAGATTGCACTGTTGTGACTACTTAAATGAGAAAATAATAGAAGAAAGAGTGAGCCCAATCCTGAGGAATGATATCTATTATACCTTTGGGCCTTTTCCACAAGTCCCCTTCTTCTCAATAAGAGATTTAACCCAGGCTCTGTTTCAAGGAATTTTGATGTGCCTCACAGAAAATTCTTCTTCTAAGCAGCACTAGCTGCTAAATTCAGTATAAGCTTATAGCTGCCATGATATATGTAGGGGGCCTACGTTGCTGTACTTTGAATACAGGGAGACACACAACTCTGTAGCTTTGGAATTTCCTGAGAGCACGTGGACCACAACAGGTGACAATGGGAGAGATTTCCCAGGATATCTTTTTGTTCCTCATTCTACTGATATTTTTTGTTCCTCATTCTAGTGGTATTTTTCAGCATTTCAAAACACAGCAAAATCCATATTCTTCAAGGCAAAAGATTTATATGTTCTTAAAAAAAATTTCCAATTTCAAAAATAATGCCACAGTCCTGCATAATCCTGTCTTTTGTTTGCTAAGTCTGCTTCCCAGCAAAAGCCCTGCATTCCAACAATTGCTTACTTTCTTGTTACAGTCTTAGCTGCAGTTCCTTGATAAATAGATGTTTCCATGGAGATGACAAATGAATATCATCCATGTTGCAATGAGATTCAGATTTCATCTTGAACCATTAGCTTTCAAGCCAAAGCTTATTCATTATTCATTTGCAGTAAGGAAATGGCTGAAACCCAGTGCATTACAGCAGATTAAAATCTGTGCATGCAGTCTAGAAGAAAGTGCATTTGTCACTATATAAAATGAAAAAAACTCCCTGGGATTAAAATAATGATCCCAGAAGTTGTCCTAAAAGTCTAGAAAGATTTTCTCCTCAATTAATAGGATGCCTACATAAACTATGGAAATTGAGACACATTTTAACTATTAAGGTAGGCAGGGGACTTTCAGGAGGAAAAAAAAACCAGCAGATGACATTCAACTGTTTTTCAAACTGTTAGAATTACACTAAATGCTGAAAGGAAACAGGCTTAAAAACATAAATCATCAAAACTTATTAGCTTAGTAGTACATATATATTTGTGTGCCTTTTTGACTGTTCTTGTGTATGAAACCAGTATCTGCATTCCATTCAGAAAATGCCCTTCTTTTATGACTGGCTGGCAGATGACTGGAGTCTTTGGCAGCTCTTAGGGAGCCTAAGATGGAAAAGAAGAAAATGTTTTCAGTTTTTTCATAACTAAAAACTTGCACAGTGGCTGCAGTTATTTTTAAAAAGGACCTTAAAGCTCATGAAAGCTTTCCACTTAGCAGGAATGTCTACTTTTGTCTGCTCAACTTAAGAGAAATATTTGTTCTTCTATATTTAATAAACTAAAGGCAGTACAGTTATAAGATGGCCAATTAAAATAATATACAATATCAACAGACTCCATTAAAACATTTTTTCAGTCATATGTCCTGGGCTAGAAGGAAGAAAAAAGTCAGTGTGCTGTTATTGCTACAAGTAGCACACACACTGAAAGAAATTTTGTGTTCTGCACTTCCACACATAAGGGCTTCAAATTTATGGTAATTTGAAAAATATTAAATACTCTTTCTTAAATGCTGGCCTAAGACTGGCCTACTTGGAAGGAAAGAGTCTCATCAATGCTTGAAAAACACAGCAGACACATGCACTGCAGTGTCACCTAATATCTACCGGCTGCTGTTGTCATTGCTTGTAACAGCATTCAAATTCACTGTAATTGAGGTAGGCAGGAAATTTTTGGCTGATTTTGAGGTGGAAGCTGTCTATATGCATATGACCTGAAGGAAATTTTGCCTGGAGGAAAGTTATCGTGTATCTGACCCAGGGAAAAAAAACAGGACATACAAAAGTGGGACGTCCTTCACACTTGCCCTGGTTAACAACATCCATGCTCCTGCTGTCTGAGCACTGGAGTTGTCCTGGGAAAAGCATGTCAATTAGAGTAAGTTATAACCAATTATGTGTCTCCTCATTTGAATTATTGTCCATTAAGAACTGACCTGAGTTTACAGAACACATTTCATTCCCATAACTGGCTTAATACCAGTGTGACAAGAGGTCGAAGGGTAACAAGAAATGATAAGCCAGGATTACTTTGACACATAGGAAGGGGACACTGAGCAGCAGCTCATTTTTTCCCCACTAACATGACATGCCATTTTCATACTACTGCTATCTCACCTAGTTCTGCAGATTACTGTGAAGCTGGAACAACCACATGCTCCACTGCACAAGCAGCCATCTCCATCAAGTCTCTTCATATCTCACAGATGAGGCTATATCCAAGCACAGCATAGGGATGAGATGAAGCAAGCAATGAAGGCCAAACCTTATTCACATCAAGAAATATGCAGACAGTCGAGACAAAGCATTGGACTCTTCCTGTGTAGGTTGTCTCACATGGAGTAGGACATCTACTAAATCACTTTTTCTGCAGAAATGAACTTTCCAGGGTCATTTTTGTTGCTGCAGAAGGGAGAAAGAGTTAACCACTACCCAGCCTTTTCAAACCTTTGAGAATTTGGTCCACCACATTTAATTTAGAGAGTTTTTCTACTCTGTACTCAAAGTAGAAGTTGCAATTGAATTTGTCCATTATTGTAATTCACAGCAGTTAATGCCTGGAACTGCCTAAGGTTTGAAGTGAGACATTTGGGACACAAGCTGTCAGAAAACGGATTTGTTTCTCAAACCTAACTCTTTTCTTATTTGGCAGGAGATGCTCTCTTCATCATGCTCTTCATTTGCTTCTGAGCACAGATTCATAATAACCATGACAGTGTGTATTCACTCACCAGCACAAATTGTAGCCTTCAGAGGCAGTAAAAGCAACAGACAGATAGACAAAGCCATGGAAACCTTTCAGCACAGTGAGGATTCCAGCATGGAGCTAGATGACCAACAGAGTAAAACACATGTTCTTTTCTTTTGAGAGAAAAACAAGAAACCCCAGGATGAAACAAGGTGTTTCAGATACAATGTCTTGCAGTATTTTTTTTTTTTTTTTGTAACTTCCTAAGATAAACACACAAAAGACCTAAACTTTTGTTGATATTTACTAGAGCCAAAATGACTGCTGTGAACTCACTGTAGAGTACACTGGATATTCTGAAGGACAGTGTGATGTTAAGTGTAATGTCTGCAAGTACTTTACAAAAGTAAAAGTTTGCAAAACTTTTTATGTTTAACCTACAACTTCTCTCTGCTTGCTCTCTCACACATTTCTATCACTGTGTGTGCATCACCTGCTAGAGCCTTAACCTTCACCAGCTGGATATGGAGATGTAACTCCACAGGTAGATAGCACAAGACACTCTAACACATTAAGGAGTGATATACATGGTCCTTCAGTACAAAAGTCACTGCAGCACCCCCTTCACCTGGTGCAGAAGGAACCTTTGCTGTCCGACAGCTTCCTCTGGTATTATTTTCAATGGGCTGCTGTCATGCTCAATATACTTGACCTTTTGAAATCTGCAGCTTTCAAATCATTTAACAAACATAATCCAGTATTTACTACTGTTTAAAATACCTTAGAGCATTAAAAAATCTGGAAATTTAACCAATGTCCATGGGAAAACATGAACACATACACTTACATAACTGATCATTTCTAAGGTGACAGTGAAGTTTGAAAATTACATCCCTAAAAGTCCAGAATGGAAAACTGAGATGCAGGAAGGGCTAATTAGCATTACATTAATTAGTATTTTATGGCTAAGTCCCAAGAGGGAACAAAGGTTCACTCCCTTGTAGCTTTTGGGCTATATAGATTTAACTCCTAGGCCTAGGAATAAACTCCTGTAGGTTCAGCTCCAAGCTCAGTTTCAGCTGGACATTCCAGAAGCCACCATGTGATTTGTTCTGGTTCAATCAATGTGTTATAACATGGATATATTTTTTGGTACATTTACAAAGTGTTCTAAGTTTGGACAGTGTTGAGTAAAAAGTATAATACAGACAAGGAAGTTAATTTTCCTTGAGCACTGAAGGAGAACCTGAATCTTCTACTCTATATCTAGAAAAAGATTTGAAATGTTTATTGATGAAAATTATTTGGCCTTGTTCAATGGCATGATATTAAAGCAAGAATGCATAATCTTCAGAAGAAGTTTGCAATAACACTATCACTTTTCCTACTAGGAAACTGAAGTCAACAGAACAGAGTTTTTACTGTGAAGTTGTATAATACTGTGATCCCAGGACAAAAACCAGCATTTCAAGCACAGAAACTCCAATTTATTTGAGCTGAACTCACATTACATGGGGAGAAATGAGTTTATTCCCTTACTTCAGCCAAGCAGTTAACCTAAAGCAGAAAATCTTAAAACAACATGGCCCCACGAGGCAGGTAGGACACCCCAGAGCATCGTGACACATGATGTGTAAAGTCATCCTGCCACTACCTGAAGCCAAACTCTGTGTGCAGCACCACCAAACTATGGGCCATTGCCACCAAAGCCTTCTACCAGTGTCTGCTTGGCAGAAAAAGACTCAACTATGTCTTCTCCCTAACTTACAAAAACAGGAGAAACATAGCAAAAGTAGGAACTGCTCATCTGCAGAACCAAACCATGGAATTTCTTCCCCAGTATTCTATCTAGTGCACCTTATCTACTTTTCTTTTTTCCCTTCCCAGCTTCTCCCCACAACCTGACAGCAATTAATGGATTCAGGGATCTCTCAACTGAAAAATTGTGGAAGAAGATGCAGTAGGATGGAAAGGTCAGGGCTATCTATGTTACTGTCCTGAAGGCCTGGAAGGACCAGGCTTAAAACTCTCCTGTCACCTCATGGTGGCAGAAGCCCAACAGGGAGTCAGGGGAGAGAAGCTCAAAACTTGTGACATTCCTGTGAGTGCAATCACAAGCCCTCACTCACCCAGTCCATATTCACAGCAGGTGAAAGTGGGGCCAAGCACACAGCTTCTGACCATTGCATTTTGTAGCTTTGAAACCAACCTTCATGGCTAAAAGGCTTGCTGGGCACTTTCAGAATGTACATATAGTCTTCATAGTTTCCAACCTGTTGGATGATGAACTGTAACCAGAATGGACAAAGCACCACTATGGTATCACTGCAAGGAAGAATCACTTTGATTTTAAATTACTACTGTCTTCTGAAAGAGATCTTATTTTGGTCTCATGAAACCTGATTTTCCTAGTTCCTTCTCTGCAGAAAGGAGGATTTATGCAATGTGTAGAACTGGCTACACTATGTATATATAGCATTTTGGATCATCCTCTTTAATGATCATGTTGAAGTCTTAAACCATTTGCCATCATTTCACATTAATATCAGTCCAGAAAACAACACAGAAATCTTCAGCAGCAGCTAGTCAGCCATTTCTCTGTTACCAGGCAGGACATAACCCAAACAACTCAAGTGCTTTACAAGGAAGATTTAGCCCTTCAATATTTTGGAGACGGGACTACATCAAGGTCAAAGATAAGCCTTATTTCACTCCCTGTGAAAACTCCAATTTGCTCAGATTTCATGGGGTGTGTGCATTATTCAAATATGCATCCCGTAGAAGCGTATTTGAATCTAATAATGTCTTTTTCTAATGCTCTGCCTCCATAGGGCAATTTCCAGCCCCAGAAAGTGCAAAGGAATATTGAGGAGGATGCGCCCGTCCCAGCTCTATAACTCAAGGAACTGAAAATCCATTTTTCCACATGCAATTGCTGCTCCAGCCACCAGATGCTACTGCGGCATTAGAATGGGAGCCGGGAATTGCGGCTCCTCACAGTCCACTACTGCAGAATGGACACCACACAGCCTTTAATTACATGATCATATGCTGCCTCATGCCCAGAGCTGCTGTGCTTTTGAAGAGGATAATGAAGAAAGCTTAGTTATCCGTAGAACCCTTCTTCATTTGCTGAGAAAGCTGGCAGGTATGCAGTGAACAAAAGGAGACGACGGGGGAAGAGGAGGGTGTCGTGACCAAACACAGTGAAGCTGCGCTGTTCAAGAGACTGGTGAAAGGGGATGCATAGCTGGGAGCCTGGCTACAGACACAGCATTCTGGCTACCCAGAATCAGAGGACATTTGAGACACTGCATTTCATCTCTCCATGCCTCTGTTCATTCTTTAAAATGAAGATAATGCCTGCTAACATTTTTGAAATGACTTTATAAGTATTAAAGAGTAGTTCTAGCACATTAGTGCATTTACACATGAACTATTAATAGCATTAAGATTCAACACTGGACAGTACAGAGAATTAAAAAATGGCTATTTCATGCAGTTATTAATGGAATTTTTTGTTACTAAAAAAACCCTAAATATGTACAAAACAGAAAAAAACTGTATCCAACATGTTTTAAGGATCTTTGACAGTAATATATATTTAAAATGCAGCAGCATAAGTTAAGCTCCATGCTCCTTCTAGCTTCACTTAAAGAAAAATTCAGAAGCCAAGGTTAATGAGAGGTGTTTGCCTGTAAGAAAGCAAGCACACCACGGTCACTACTCTGGCTGTCTGGAATAAGGAGAAGATGGCCATGGTATCTCATGGATGGCCAGATCACAAGATCGAAGACAGAGAACAAGAGAGGTGAGGAAACCTAGGGGGAAGAGTTTGAACAAGTAACTAAACCACACAGAAACCCTAGATTTAACACTTAACCCTTCAGCCACGTGCAGTCATTTTCCCCTTCATGTCGCAGCACCAGTGAATGCCTGATAATCTTTGCACTATCTCCCTCCCCATTTCATACAATCAAAACACGACTGTGCACTGTCAACCAGAGGGCTGGAATCATGCAGAGATGTGGGAACTGAAAGCTCCACTGCTCTTCCTCCCTCTATGGCCAGACCTGTGTTTTGTACAGCAGCCACTACCTGCTCACAGTACAGCAGCACAGCGGGAGAGCAGCAACCGTCTGTGAGGCTGATCTCTGCCACCACAGGGTACAAGGAAGAAAGAGAGGCACAGGAGTACAATTAGTACCTTAACTTATTCAAAACAAAGTCATCTTGTCACGAAATTGAAGGTAATCATACCTTCAAGAGAGAGAAATTATGGTTTTTTTCCCTTTTTTTTTTTTTTTTTAATCTTTGGATTGCAATGTCCTGACAAGCAATCAGGCTCAAACATTTAAACTCAACATGAAGAATCTACAGCTCCTTTCTGTCATCTCATTTCCTTTAGACAGTATTTTTCCATCATCAAAAATAAGTCTTTATCCTTCCCTGAAGATTCTCAGCTCCTTTCTAGAATCACAGTCAGTCCAACAAGATCAAAGCAGAGCTCCTGTTCCAGTCCCCACTGCCTTCTAGCAACTGTCCTGCACTGTCAGACCTTCAGCCTTGCCTGAGTCATTTAAATGTATGGCACACAGATGCCTTTCCTCTCATCTTTCCTTTTTTACCTTTTGTCAGAGAAAACAAGAGCCTGTGAAACAGGGCAGTTTTCCTCCATTGCTTCCCTCTGCAGAGCATTCAGACATGCACATCAAGGAATGTTGCTAAAATGGCATCACTAAGCTAACCGAGCATCAGGGATTGCTTCTGTCCTGACAACTGCCTGGAGTGCCACAGTGCTGAGGGGTGCAGAACTGGAATGGGGTTACAGACAGGAGCAAGAAGGTCAAAGAGGGAGGCAGAAAGTGATAAAGGGGGAAAGATCACTTTTCAAAAGCACAGAAGGATGCAAATGCCAAAATGTTTCTGGAGGAGGAATCCAAGGTTTGGTGGCTTTTTCCAATGATTACTCACCTGGGTCTTATTGCCAGGACTGGTTTGCAGGCTGTGGTTGACTAAAGAAGGAAAGGGTCTATCATTTCATCTTGAATGTTACCAAAGTTTCATGAGGTTTTTTGATGCAATGGGAGAGTTCTACTCTATTTTCTTAAGTAAATTTTGCAGACTGTTTTTCTGATATAAGCCACAGTGACTATACAGACAGAAAGGCAAGGGAATGAAAGAATAATATAAATGTGTGTTCACCTGTGTTTGGGAAAGAACAGCAGCCACATCTTAAGGTTTCCTATATATTACCACAATAACATGCATCACAGGTTGAGTTTTGATTATTGATTAATCTACTAATTGATTAGTCTACTCATGAAAGGTTAATATAATTTATTATTAATAATAGAATAATAATAGAATTTATTTTTCTACTAATTCAAAATTTACTGTAAACTTACAGGTAGCATGGAAAGAGTTCCCTGTTTTTCCCAAGTAAAGCCCTTAACCAGCCTAGGGATCTTCAGTGGCTTCAAAACTTGAACACTTGGCTGTATAGAAAAAGTCTATTACACAGTTCTGGTCTTGGCTGTTCCACCATATCAGAAACCAGACTCTGGAATTACCAGAGTAATTTCCAAGCATCTTCTGTTGACCCAGCTCTCTAAGTGAAAGCCACTTATCCCTCTCTGGAGTCTTGATCCTCTGTCAGTGTCTCCATTTCCCTTGTATTGCTGGATAATGAAGCAATCCTCCTGACCCACCCTTCCAGACGTGGTTACCGCTGGGCTGAGTGGGGCAGCTGGAGGCTTCAGGAGAGAAGTACAAATGCTGCAGTTTCCTCTGCCTTGTGGGAACAGGCTGCAGTTCTCAGACTGTGCAGGTGCCTCAGAAGATCTTCAGGCCTGGAGGAATCTGGAGCACTGCTCATCTCCTACAGAAGGGGTACGTATTCAGAAAATAGTGCCTCTAGCTTCATTACCGAACTCCGAGAGCTTCTTGAAGAGAGTGATTTGAGGAATATTATAAAATTCCTACACTTTGCAAAGAGAGGGATATTAGAAGCAACAGTTCTGTTTCTTGTAAAGACTTTGCTACTCTTAAAAGGTAACAGAAGTGGTGAGAAAAGAAATCATTTCACTAAGTTAAACTTGAACAGAATTTAAGCACCTGACACAAAATCATGCAACTCCCAGCACAGTTCAGCAGGAGTATTTTAAGCCTCTTTCAAGCAATGCCAGAAGAAATTTCACTTCTTTCTGTACCATCACACTTATAGCAATCACATTTTAACCATGGAAAACCTTTGAGAAGTAGTACTCAGCAAGCCTAAAAACAGCATTTCTGATTGCAATGGAACTTGACTGCCATTTTCTATTCACAGACCCTTTCAGTTCGTGCAGTGCATGGTGTTATGCAAGGCAATTTTCCAGTCATAACAAGGTTTAAAATAACTGAGAGACAATCAAGAAAAAAAGAAAAAAGAGCATATGCACTAGGTATTTCTTATGCATTTCCCCTTCAATATAAGTAAGGCCTCCCAGCTACATCTTGATACATTGGTAGAGAAGCATGACATTTTTTGATACAATTAACTACAAGATTTGGATCCTACTGATTCACTCTGAACTTAGAGCCATTTAAATACCTGAATAGTACCTATTTTGCTTCAAAAGCATTTTCTTACTTCTTTAACTTTGCCAAGTATGACAGCACAATAAGGTGAACAGGAATTGCTAGGAACCAGCAGGACACAGCATCACAACTGTCTGCCATGGAAAGCAGGGACAAGCTTCTCCTGTGGAAGCAAGTGACTGCCTGGGAAAGTGAAGTAGCCCCTGAAGAGTCTGTGCTGCTACAGAGACACTGCTTCCAATGGCACCTTATAAATTTAAAACTTCTGTGGAAATCTCTACTGTGTGCTCTTGTGACAACAGAACAGACCAATGCTTTCATGTGCATGTCAAAATAATATTTTCCAAAAGGTATCCTTTAAAAGAAACAAGAGCAAAATGGAATCCTTTTGTCAACTTTAATTTTCATGCAACAGTAAAACTGTGGATGAGGGTGGAGGCAGTTGGATTTGGACAGGATTTGCTGCTCATGCAGGTTTTTTTTCTTCTATGATTAAAAAACTGCTAATAAAGCAGGATATGGACGACAAAGCCAGAGGAGGTCTCCTACATATCAGTGTGTATATGGGAAATGATAAATTCAAAACACACGTTCTGACTTTAGTTTGACAAATGACTATGATGTATCTGAAAGACGCAGGGAACACCTGTGGAATTTCAGCAGCTGTCAGTGAGCCACCATTCCAGCTGACTACACAATGCTTTGCTGTAGAAGGGCATGCTAAATGACTTAAATGCTGCTAATTCTCTGCCCTTCTGAAGTTCCTAAATGTGCTGAGTTGGTGCCTGTGAAGGACTAACACGTCCCATTACAGTTCACCTGGAAAGAGCCACAGAGCAGCACTGAGGACAGTCCTGTGGGACAGGTGCTGGGCAGCAGAAGGGTGTCTTGTGCCCTTCCAGCCCCCAAAGGACTTCTCTTTCCTTCCTCACCTTCACAGGCCTTTGGAGGACTAGGGAGCTCATCTGATAGTTTTAAAACAGTTGACTTGCGAAACAGTGCCAGAGAATTCCCACTTTCCAAGGCAAAAATCTCAGCCAAGCATTTCAAGGAGAAGTCATATAGGTGTTACAGGCCTGAATGCTTTCATACATGAACTGCATGTTTTATGCACTGGCAACAGGAACTTTCTATGTATCTGTGAAACTTTAGGAAGTCTGCTCCGAGGGCCTCGATCATCTATACCTTAAGAGAGGTTTAGTCAATTTTCTTTGCACACTTCTTTGTCTATGTTCTTTTCCAAGGCAACAAACCTTTCCAGGTTTCCAGCAGAGGGAAACTGCAAATTCAGTTTTATTAAGTAATCTAATTGCATTCTTACTTCTAGCTTCCGATCAACCCTACTGAAAATACGTATTTAAATGCTACTTCCACATAGAAAGAAAGACAAAAAAATATTAGTATCAAGAAACACTGCTGCAGGCAATGAAGCATTATTGAAAAGCATTTTCATTCTCTTTTTCTTTTTTTTCCCATCTGTAATATTTATTCTAGAAGAGCAGTTAAAATGCCAAGAAGTGGCATTCTAATTCAAGACCTCTCCAGGTACATTTGACATTTCAGAGCAGCTCAACCTCATTTGCCTCTTTGCCTGTCTGCCTCACCAGCCACCCAAACATTTATACTCCAGAGATCAGTACAGAATCAGACTTATTCTGAGTTGTCATTTTCTCCTTCTTCCCTTCCACTAGAATGAACAATGCCCTTTTCCATCACTGCACAGTGACTGAGCTTTTATTTTTTCACACTTCAAGACAGGAAATGTATGCCTGACTTTTTGTTAAAACCAACAACTGCATTTCTGTTAAAACCTTCTATGCAATCATGTTCAAAAAAAAAAAAAAAAATAGAAAAAGAAGCAAAATGACTTATGGAATGCTAAGTTTGTCTTCTGAATAAAGAACAGGAGAGTGGCTTCGTATTTCATCCATAACTATGGGTATAACTGATTGGAAAAAAACAGGGGGTTATGTCATCCAGAACCTGTGACTTAGATGACTGAGACAACATGAACTAAAAGCTGTCCTTAGTTTGGTGGTTAAACAAGAGCAATTTAAAGCATCCTTTACCAAATCACACAAATGGAAACGAGATTACTAAAGAGTAGCTGTAAAAGAAAAAAAAATCAAACAGTAAAGAAATAAGATAAAGGAAAATTCCTATTTCCAACTCAGGATACTGAATATTAAGAAAATTCAGAGCAAAAGCAGTAGTATGGGCACTCTATTGATAAGGATGGCAAATTTGTTAATAGAGAGGCAGAAGAGATTTGTCCATCCTCCATTTCACAAGTGGCAGAGGAGCTACTGCATTAAGTCACAACAGAGTGTGTTCCAGTCCCTTCAAATATGAAGAGAATATCAGGCAGTAGCTGCCACCAAAAAAAAAAAAAAAAAAAAAAAAACCAAAAAAACCAAACCTAACCCCAAAAACAAAAAAAAAAAAAAAACAAAAAAAA
>VZRH01002016.1:13581-24241 GCA_013397555.1 Urocynchramus pylzowi
AAAAAAAAAAAAAAAAAAAGCTAAAAAAACCCTACACATTCAAAATCAGAAGAGCTGGATATGCATTATCCAAAAAACTAGATGAAACTAAATAGTCTATCTTGTTAAAATATAAATCTCTGGCTGCTATAGAATCTTTTAAAGCCTGGAAGGGTACCAACCAAAAAAAAAAGTCATCTCAAATAACATTGACAGACAAATTTCATTAGCCTGACACTTCTCCTGATAAATGTAATACACGAAAGAAATAAAGAATTAGGAGATTGGTATATAATGAGTGTTGGTCGATGCAATTCTGTGGAAAAAATCTATTTTGTCAAATAAACCTCATTTTACTCTCTGATGAAATAACAATTTGGTTGATTAAGGTAACTACATAGATGCACCTGAAAAACTTAGCTTAGATACCTGAGTTGTTACAGCATGGCATTCTGATTAAAAAAAATCAGCAGTATTCAGCATCACTAATGCACTAATAACTGGATTAAGATGGCAGATAACACAGTAGCTGCAACTGGGAAATCACCTTGAAAATATAGCATTTCCAGCAGGGATCCACAGGGACTGGCAGCTGGGCTCAATGTTAACAGCAATTTTTTTTTCACTCAGTGACACCAAAACAAATATAATAACGTCATTGCTCTTTAAAATTTTTGACAGACAAGGATAGGCATAAGTAAGAAGCACCTTACATACCATGTTCTGTACATTTCTAATGATCCTGGACCCTCAGATGCTATCTAAACAAGTAAATCAAATATTTCCCTAAAGCAGGAATGTGCTAGATAGCTTAGACCAACAAGCATTCCAGAGAGACTTCAGACAATTTAATGCTATGAAAAACAGAGTTCCAGGGACAGAAGATGCTGTAGAGTCCAAAAAGACAAAGAACAAAAAACAAAAATGTATAAAAACATGACATATGGGATAAAACTGAGCAAACCAGAATTGTTTAGTCTGGAGGGGAAAAAAATGACTTGGTCATAAACATTTGTATATAGAAATGGCTACTGCATGGGGAAAAATATGCTGCTAGGACAGGAAGAAATTTAGTGATAAGCAGGGAAAGATTTAGATTATACTTTAGGAAAACCTTTTTGGCTGCAAGAACAGTAAAATAGTGAAAAATGTTCCCCAGAGAAGTTGCAGAATCTCTTGGAGGTTGAAGTTTTAGGCAAACCTATTCCAAGAGTTGGTCTGGCCCTGGAAAAGGGAGTCTGTCTCAACAGGCCACTGACCCCTTTGAAGCCCTTTCAAATATTTCACTCCCACAATGCTAGAGCATGCACATGAAAAATGAATACAATTCCCCACTTCTGGGAAAACAAATATCCTTCTCCCTCTAATTCTGCCAAAACTTAATGTATTTATTACTTATCTTTAAACTGGCACAGATAAGAATGACAGCAGTTAAGGAACGTAAAAGCCTAAAAAAAAACTTGGGAGTTCTGCTCAAATGTCCTTTTATCTTGATGAAATGTAAAGACATAAGCAGTTTTCTGATTCATTAGATATCTAGATGCTCCAAATCTTGTTGTGCAGAGAAATATCTACCTCCAAATCAGTCTATTGTGATGTTTTTGATAAAGATTACACTCTCTGTAGCAAAGACAATCTTCTTGTTTTGCCTGGTGCCAAAAATAATTTGGTTTTACATTTATATTTTCTTGCCAAAACAAACTTTTTGGATATAAAGAGGACAGGATGCAACAGGATCTATCTTTTGTACACAAAGTATTTTTTCTTAGTAAAATATAGATTTAGAATAACAAGATTTAGAAAATATTTATTACATCTCTTAAAAGAACTGTTATAGACTCAATATAATTGGCATACTCTGCAAAGTCAGAGTCTGTTTCTATATTTGGTCTCCCTTCTTTCAATACATCAAATACGCCTGCGTGGCTCCTTTTTACAGTTTATCTTTAAAAGAAAAGAAAAGAGCAGAGCCCAGGTCTGATCATTCTGTCAGAGTGCATAAACAACAGCAGCATCCCCTCAGCCATCATGCTTGCAACAAATTAAGAAGAGCAGGAATTATTGTTTTTCCCTCACAATACCCAACACCTCAATTAAAAAAATGTATTTCCACTGTAATATGACACTAATGAGAAAAATAATCTCTCTGAGAGATTGATTATCATCACTGAAGAATAACTCTAAACCTATTTGATGCCACTAACTCTGAAACTGGCAACTAGGGCAAGAGTCCAGATACTGAAAGTAGCTTTATATTCAAATGGAATTTCTGGTCTTTTCTGTAAATAGAAAATGGACTTCTAACACACACACACACTTGCTTATACATACAATGTTAACTTTCATGGCTTTTCCAGTTTCTTCAGCTTAAATAACAAACATAATGTATGGCCTTTATATGGCCATAGCATTTTAATTTAAAAAGCTAAGATGGAAACTAAGAAGGAACTGAAAAACATGATCAATTGTATGAGCTCAGAGTGAAAGTTATCTGTCTGCTTGTCACATAGGTTTAACTCATGTATTAGCAATGCACTGAGTTTACAATTTAGAGACATTTTTAAGGGTTTACATTTTTTTATGAGGAGTGACATTACACTTGGCAATTAAGTGTAAAAACTGTTTTCTACTTCTATTTGAGATCTATCACCTCTTGCTCATGTGATGAAAACCAGCAAACAGTAATTCCCTATTTAACATTCTCACATTATTGATGGCTGTATGGACCTCAACTCCATTTCTTTTTTGTTGGCTTTCCTCTCCATGTTAAAAAGTCTGAATCTTGGAGTAAGTTTCAGGGTCTTTATCCATATTCTCTGTTCTTCTCTGTACATCAGAGAAAGAACAGGGCTGGGCAGGACTGCACACACAACCTGAGGAGTGTGTGTGGCACTCCAGTGCTGTGGGCATCAGCAGCATCTGCTGTTTTGGCGCCAAACCACTTTTAACATCCCATTTGTGTGCTTGACCACTGCTGAGTATTGAAGCTGAGGCTTTTGAAATACAATCCATTTCAACTTCAAGAGGTTTTTTTTCCTTATCAGAAGCAGCTGATTTAGAAATGATCGCATGCCTTGCTAGGTGCTTCACTTTTCATCTGCAGACAAGAAATTATATTTGTGTTTCTTTCTGGCCAATTGTTTAATATCATGAAATACATATGTACATCTTTGCCACAAGTTCTAAGACAGCCTTTCCCAATGGGAAACACGATGACAACCCAGCGCTGACCCCTCTTCCCTGACATTTATGAGCATAATGAAGTCCTAGCACAGAACCCTCTGAGACTTCATTATGAATCTGATCTTACTCCTGCCATCTGTTTCCTCAGTTTTTCATTCATTACAGGCCAAGCAGACATTCTCTTTCCATGATGCTCCCTTACTTATCCAACTAATTATTACTCCAACCCTCTGAATCTAACTCAGATCATAGTTTCTTGACTTTCATATTGCGCTTCACAAAAATTAACCTTAAAAAGAAATCTGAACTTGGAGGGGGTAAGAAAACTTGTGGGCAATTCTTACTGCATATTTCATTTACATGAAATAGCACAACCATAAAACAAAATAACCTAAGCCTGTTTATTTCTGAGCTGTAATTTCCAAAAAACTTGAGATTTTTAAAATATACTATATGGAATCAAACTTCGCAGAAGTCAAATAATTAATTGCAGTTTTGTTTGTTTCTTTCTTTGTTTTTAATTCATGCTTATCTCTATTTTTGGATCACCAACATTTTGTTCATTCGTGCTAACACGGGGCTTCTGCCAGGTATAAACATGGTCTTTCATTGCATTCAAGTTGCTAAACTTTGACATATTTTTATTCTCCAGACTTCTCTGAAGACCTCTTGGGCATCTTCTCACACATTACACCACATGCCAGTGATTAAATTTGAGTCAAGTGAGAGCAATAAGGTCAAAAAAAGACCACAAAAAAGTGCAGAGGATTGCAAGGAAGTGTGAGATAGAAGTCAGTTCTGCAAGTCGGTAGAAAGCAGCACTGTTTATACTCCACCTCTTTATCTCACCAGTCTGTGTTCCAGTTCAGTCTATAAATGGTCTGTGGAAAGACTAAACTATATATTGTCCAAAATCTAGCACAGTAAAGTTAATTCAGCTTGACCCACATACAGCACAGTTCAGCTGAAAACCCTTTATAAACAGATCATTCCTTAGAAATGCTTTCCTTAGGGCTCTCTGCTTCCTCTTGACATCTGCAGAAGCTATATCCACGTACCTTAACATCCTCCCACACATGCTGACAGAAAGGAGGCAATTGATCCATATGTCATTACCCAGTGTCTAAATAACAGGTATTGCAATTTAAAACACCTCAGTTCAAGTTGCTCTGTGTTGAAAAGTCAGAGGCTGGCTACCAAAATAGTTTATTTTCAACTTTTCTTTAAACAGCATAATTTACAATGCTAAAATTGTATCTGTGGGCAACAAGAAGATACACATCTTTCTGTACCATTTGCCAAACCTTCCCTGTTGTCCCTGCCAACAAAGTATTCCAACAGCCCCAAAAATTTCTCCCCAGGGTTAAAGAATTTGGGTTGAGTGGAAAGGAGATTTCAAATCTTTCTTTCTGAAGGAGAAACCTTTGGAACTTCCTTAAGGAACGGATGCTAAAAGGCTACCGTGACTTCACTTCATATGAAGCCCAGACTGGATCCTGACTTAAGCAGGAGTTAATGAGTGGAACAGTCTGACATGTTCATTTGATAGGGAGTGATGAAAGGCCAGCTGTCAGATTTAATTTGTTTGAAGATAAGCTGATTTATTGCTTACAAGTAATATGCTTGGCACAGGGCATGCATCTCAGTAACAGTGTATTTCAAACACTATCACACAAACATTCAATTCTGGTAGAATACATTCACTGTTCAGAAAAATAAATGCAATTTTCAAAATCACATTTCAAGTTATCATTTTTTTCTGTATTTTCCCATGTGGAAAAAAAAATAAAAACTTTTTTCTAATAATTTAATAGCCAAAACCAGGCCTGCCAAATGACTTGGAGTGTGACATCGCTTTTCAACTAATATTGAACAAGGAACTTTAAATGGGAGAAAGATTAAACAAATTGTCCTTACAGGATAACCAATGAAAGGAGAATCAAAAGCAGCAGCAGTCAACAGCTGACGGATAACAAGGTATAGAGCAGCTGAGTGGCAAGATAAGAAGCAGAAGATTGATAGGGGATGCCAAGATGAATCCAGACAATCAGAAACGATGGATATAGTTACAATGAAACTGGACAATATACAAGAGTCACACGTACTGCTCTCTTCCTGAGGAAAAAGAGTGACCAAGGTAGAGGTTAAACAGAGGAAGTTTGCAAGCTGTTTAATAGAAAAGAAAGAGAGGAGGCAGGGGCAGTCCAATGGAACAGGCAGGAACAGAGAAGTAGAGGTGAGCAGCTATCACTGCCTTCCTGCTCCAGGGCCAGGTGGCTGAGATGGAGACGCCTCCCTAATGAGCACTGCCAAAGGCAGGAGTTTAGACACAGCACGGAACAAACCTAACCTCATGTGAACAGAAGGCTTTGGTGTTAGTATCTAAAGTGGGCATTCCAGAAAATCCAAAAGAAGAAAAAGCAGGCAAAATCAGCCCTCCTGGCTTCTCTTGCATCTGCACTACTGGTCTATTTCCTGCCCTTCTCCACATTCAAAGGCAGGAAACAAGACTGAGTTCAGTCTTGGAATTCCCATTCCAATCTCCATGCCTCCTCCACTTTTGGTCATGCCTCTCAATGTCCACTGAAATTACTCCTGCCAAACTCTCTCTTCCTTGTCCTCATCAGTTCTTGACACATCACTGTGTAAATGGGCTGTAGAAGACATAAAAATGAATTTGTATTTCATCAATACCTTTTATTTAAAAGAGACAGAAAAGCTTAAAAGTAGATCAGTTATTCATTAGAAAGAAAGGACTCAGTATGGAAGTATTTGTTTTGTAAGAGTTATTTAAACAATTCCAGGTATACAGATCAGGAAATAATGCAATGGCATTTTATCTTACTCAAGGATATATGTATGAACGAAAATGAAGGCAGCAAATGTTCTTATGAGGCATGGCTGTAAAGAACCTGAATGAGCCCCAGCAAGAAAAAAAAGCATCTGCAGCCAACAGGATGCTTAAGTTTCACATTTACCCAAACTTTTGTAGACTTGATTTTTCAGGGAACAGGACTTGAATTGTTCTCATTTTATTTGGAAAGAAAAGGCTACAGTCTTGGTATGAAGAGGAAGCTCATGAGTCATCCAGAATAGTGGCAGCACAAAAGAAACATCTATTATTTTTTAAACTGGAAAAGTAGAAAAGAGAGTTGTATTAGGGGTCCTAGGCATCACCATCACAGCAGCAAGAAAGCCTCCCACCAGGCTTCTCACACCACCACTTCCAGCTCTTAATGCCAACTTATGCCATGCCTGTGCCTGCAGTGCCCAACTACCTCCATAGTTTGAAGTACTCAAGGGCTTTTCTCTTGCCTGACCCAGAAAGGTTTCAGGTACCTGATGGCCTTAATAAGTATTTCTTACAGCACAGGGCAGTAACTTTTGGTTTTTTTCAGTCTTGAGGCAGGGTAATGTAGTGCCAGGTGATCTCACTGTAGCAGTGTCCTCTATTGGCCATCCCTTGCTGAAAAACCTGTCCTGCAGATGCACCTTTGCCCCTCAGGCTGAACTGTGTCTCTCATGGGAAACCATCACCCTCACTACAGAGTCCCTTTGCCGAGATGCTCAGAAGAGTGCTCTGATGAACCTTAAAACAGCTATGGTTTTGAAAGCTGCACATTGCATAAAGAAATACAGGTTTTTATCAACTCTTTTTGCTCTTACTACAAGAGCTGATGAAAAAGTGGAAAATTAAAAGTCAGTGCTGATCCTGAAGTTCTGCAAAGCATATTCTGAAGAACTATTAAAGAATTCTTAATTATCTATATGACAGAGACTGCACATCCAGAAGGACCAATCTTTCCCATCTAAAGCAACAAAAACCTAATGCAAAGTCTTCAATCACCTCTAAAATTTAACATGGAAATCTTATGGGGGAAAAAAAATAAAAACACCCCCAAAAAAAACCCTCCAAAAGAAAAGTCTTTTAATGCAGATAAATGTTTCTTCTGTATCTCCTAATGTGTTTTTTCCTTATTTAAGTAGTATCAAATTACTACATTTTCCTATCAATGCATATATTGGGGAAACACTCCAAGGATATAGACTCACTGGAACAGTGATTCCTGCCTTAAGCAGTAGTGCTTTTCTTCATCCTATACTAGAATTCCTAAGCTAACCAGGTAATACTCCATATGATACTGCTGGGTTTGTCTCTATTTGCTGCCAATTTCTCTCTCCCATGTTTAGGATCCATGTCCTCCATGCTATACCCCCAAAAATTTCCTTACATAACTCAGTCTTTAAGAGCACTTGACATCCCCAAGGCAAAAAAAAAAATGTAGACATGTGCTTTCAAAAATACAGGCATTCCTAAATAGACAGAAAGGATCTACAGATTCTGATTTTTTTACTCCTATGGCCAATTTGAGTGTCTCTAATTTAATATCCTTTATGTCTGTAACAGACCTATGACATCTTGTAAGCTGGTACATTTTGAGTATGTCAGCAAAACAGCTTTTTCTCTTGAATCTTGCTAATGGAAAATTTTTTTTTACATTCTTTTAGCACAGTTCTAATTCTAGCTGAAATTGCTGCCATTACACAAATTCATCCAATGCACTAACAGGCCATCTTTTCTTATTTAACTTTTAAATTGCTATTTACTATTTTTTTTGTTTATCATCTTTCAAATTACCAATTATTTTTTTTTAAGAGGCAGCACATTACCAATAAAAAAAAAACCAACCAGCATATTACTCTCATTTATCTCCAAATTAATAAAGTTCAGTAGTTAATAATAAAATTCAAATGGAGTCAGTATGACCAATTTTTTTAAAAAAATGAAAATAAAGACCATTCTCCTACCAGTGACATTACTCTTTGAGCCACCACAAGCAATGTGACACCCTGCAAGATGCCACAGAGTACATGGCATGCCAAAATCAGATCAACCCTTCTGAAGTGCACAGATGGAGCAAGTACAGGCAACGTACAGTGAAATATCTCTTTGCTTCTTGGAAGGTGATTTATTCTTCCCCAAATGCACAGTAATATATTTGACACTTGCATTTTGGCAAACAGACCTAGGCAGGTATGAAATTGAATATTTATAAGTATAGGGGTGGCTCACACACATTTTGCAACCCATGAGAACTTAGAGAAGAACAGCAGCAATGCTGAACTCTGATCCTAAATTTCTGGATGGGTACCAAAATCCCTCTGCTGAAATGCAGTGTATGATCCCAAGGCAATATACCTGAAAAAGCAGATTTAATTTGGTTTTAAAAATTTGGGGAAATAAATTTACATTTTTCATCATCCCATTGACTTCTACTAGAATTACTAGAATCTTTATGTTAGAATTGAACAGAAAAATCCTTTTGCCATTAAAGTATTGACCTTGTATTTCAAAAGCATTCAGCTGCTGTCACTTGGAATGCAGGACAATTGGTATATCAGCATGATCCTGGATAATAAAAAGGACTAGCTGAAATTAAGCTGAGCTCCATGTGGTAGGTTGACCCTGGTTGGATGTCAGGTGCCCACCAAACTGCTCCATCACTCTCCTCCTCAGCTGGGCAGTAGAGAGAAAATAGAGGGAGATAAGGGCAGAGAGAGATCATTCATCAATTATTGTCACAGGCAAAACAGGCTTGACTTGGAGAAATTAGTTTCACTTATAACCAAGTAATTCAGAGTAGGATAATGAGGAAAAAAAATTGTAAAACACCACTCCCTCCTTCCCAGGCTCAACTTTACGTTCCTTTCTCTACCTCCTCCTCCCCCAGTAGCACAGAGGGATGAGGAATGGGTGTGCTGGTCAGTTCATCACATGTTGTCTCTGCCACACCTTCCTCCTTAGGATGAGGACTTCTTACACTCTTCCTCTGCTCCAGGGTTGGGTCCCTCTGACAGCAGACAGTCCCCTATGAACTTCTCCAGTGTGGGTCCTTCTCTCGGGGTGCAGTTCTTCACAAACTGCTCCAGTGTGGGTCCCCTCCACAGGTGCAATCCTTCAGGCTCACACTGCTCCAGTGCCCACACTGCCCCCACAGGGTCAGAGTCCTGTCAGGAGCCTGCTCCAGTGCAAGCTTCCCATGGATCTCCTTCAGATATCCATCTGCCCTGGCATGGGGTCTTCCACTGCTGTAGAAGGATCTCTGCTCTGCTCCATGGACTTCCATGGGCTGTAGGGGAATCTCTGCTCTGGCACATGGAGCACCTCCTGGAGCACCTCCTTCTCCTCCTTCTTACCTTGATGTTTCTCTCACATGTTCTCACTCCTCTCTCTGGATGAAGTTGTTGTGCACCCTTTCCCCCATCCCCCCAGCTCCATTTTCTTAACTCTGTTATCCAGAGACACTACTTTGCTGATAGCTTTGCCCAGGGGCAGGTCCATCTTGGACCCCAATGGCATTGGCTTTGCAGGACATGGAGGAAGCTTCTGGCAGCACTTTACAAAATCCACTCCTGCAGACCCCTGCTACCAAATACACAGAAACAAAACACCCCAACATCATATCATTAACCCACCGCTGTGCATCACGTAGATGTGTATTTGTGACAACATGCACAGCAAAGCATTTAAATCGGGTTGGCACACATTTCAAGACCTTTCCCCAATAATGCAAACAAGCAATTATTCTAGTTGCTTTCCTGCTTCTTAGATGTTAAGCCATAATTAACTAACTACCTTACAGATAAAAAGTGGAGGTCACAAATAGTTCTACCTGTAGGCAGGAACTGAGACTGAAGAGATCAGTACAAAGTTGGAAAGAGAAGTAAAATTAACCAGATGAAGAACAGTGTTTATATGACTGAAACACATTATACTGCAGCAGCATTTAATTTAGTTGCTGAGAAAGGGAAGATATGGGAAGGATAAATATTTCATTTGTATCTTCTTTATTAAGCAAAACAACACCAGGTAACTCAGACTAACCCAGTAAAATCAGATGAAGAAAACAACATTTCAATTAACATTTAGATTTATATATTCCATGTATTTGACTGTGATAGGTGAGTTTATTCGAGCTTCAGACCAAAGAAAAGCCTAAGGACACAGGCGTTGATGACAGCACTATCACCTGAGCCTACGCTAGGTGCCAGCTGCCATGGTGACATCCCAATGTCTATTTTACTCTGGATTTTTACATACTAGGGAAAGTTGAAGAGAATTCCTTAATTCCAGAGATTATGACAGTTGACAGCAACTATCAGCTGACTGCTTTTAATTGTGATTTTATTTGATTTCAGAAAGAAGAAAAACTAAAATTTTCCCAAGTTTAGGTTTGTAGACCTCATTAAAATGACAGAAAACAGTAGTTTTAATAGACAGCCTGAACAAAATCCTGTAAAACTGATACTGTGAAGAATGACCATGACATTTGCACAACCTTAAATATAAATTGCATATTTTAGCAGAAACAGTGCAATCAACTTTCTGCAATTCAAACTATGAGGAAAAGTCCTTGTGATAATCAACACATTCCAAAGCCACATGCCAGAACAGAACCAGTTTAACTAACTGGGAAAAAAAAAAAAAAAAAAAAAA
>VZRH01002016.1:24269-61891 GCA_013397555.1 Urocynchramus pylzowi
AAGCAGGAGTTTTAGACAAGAACTACAATTCACAGTAGGTTTTTATTTTATTATAGCTTCAGTTTAGCTGATGGCTTTTGCTATGCGAAGTTTTCTATGGATAACACTGCAGTTCCTGACCCAGCCATGAAGTAATATGTTCTGTCTAACTCTGGACAGCCCTGGAGAAAGCACTTGGGGTTGTGCACATCAGTGAAGAGTAAAGGTGGGCACTATAAAAAGCAGTCCTAAATAATCTACCTCCCTTATGCTTTATAAAAAATGGGATCTGGTCAGAGAACAGCATTCCTAAACATGACTTGAGAACAATTTACATCCATTTCATATTATCAGTTCATGGCAAAAAAAAAACCCCACATCTAAAAGAAAAGGAAAAAAAAAAACAAAAACAAAACCAAAAAAAACACCCCAAACCTCGCACTGCACTGAACCAGAAATATCCATGCAACCACTGTCTCTATATTATGACAGTATTTTAAATTCTGATAGAAATATATAGGACAGTCCTCAGTCCGCAAAGATTACCTTTTATATACACAATATTTTACCTAGGAAACAGATAGACAGATGAACTTATTTCTTGAGGAAGTATGTGCCATGAAGTTTCCCATATTTTGCTCAGTTTAGTGATTTGCCTAAAGAACTACTGTCTGAAAGCAGACACTTTTTATATTAAATGTCTGTTGATCTTGTAAAGCATGAGGGAAACTGAAAAAACAAGACCAGGACTTATAGTGCTATTTTTCATTAAAGGTAGGAAGCTGGTTTCACCTTGCCATGGACTGACTTCTCATCAATGCTCCACAGAACATGCACAAATACTGCTTGAAGCAGTAAACTGAATTAATCAATAGCTTAGTCAAAGTACTTTCTGAGTTCCTAGAATAAACATCAAGATGTGTCAAAGAACAGGTGAAATCACCTAAGATTGCACCTATCTCAGCATCAACTCAAGCCCTTCCACAGACTGAGGAACATTAATAATAAGCCTTGCCTCATAAAGAAGGCAGCCAATGCAAACATGCTATTTTGATACATAATTTTTTGAATGCCTTAGGAAATTGTTATAAACAATTTTTATTTGTCTAACAGCACCAAGAAGCTTGGCTCATCCCTTCCTGCAAACTCATTCTACATTCAAAAATCCTACAAAAGCACTAGGACCTCCAAAAAGTTGTAGAGGATGACGTTTCTGTTGAAAAAAAAAAGAAAAAAAAACGAACTATAAAACAGGGGGAAGATAAAAAAAATAAAGGCAGATGGGAGTCAGGAATGGTTAATTATTTTTTAAATTAATATATAACCCAATAATTTTCTTTTGCAAAGCTTTCTTTTTCACTGCCTGTTACAATTTTTATGGCAGCTTCAAAGATGATGGTAGTGAAACACTGTGTAGTAAAAAAAATCTAGTTTCTCAACATAGTTGTTGGTATAGAATCTTCTCCTAGTGACCCCAATTCATATAATCTAAGAATCTTTAAAATCTTGAAACCAATCATACTCCAGGCTTAGCTTAAATTTAATCTTGGCCCGGTCTGAACTTCTGACTTCAAAATCCAAACTAAACTGTTTTAGACTTCATTAGTCCAATGTCCAATTCCTTAAGAACTTGCCACCTCAGAGGCAAATCCTCTGCACATAGAAAGATCACAGAGGTGAAGGTCTTTGGCTTGGATTACTGCGCTATCTCTAAGAGAAATCCACATTAAAGGCCTTCTTCCAAGTCCCTTATTCCCCTGTTACCTGCTCACATCCACTCAAAGCCTGTCAGCAACTCTGCACAGAATCCTTCCTGTTCTGCCTCTCCCCCAGGTTTTCTTCTTTCTTTGATCTTTCATTACACATGTCTCATCCTGCAAATGTTACTCAAATAACCCACTCAGACAATGGTTTCCAGCAATTTGGGGAAGTTTTAAGGCAAGATTATTTTCAGAATTAACCATCCCGAGTTCCATATCCTATTTGTATTTCTCTCAATTAATGCTGCAGCACCGAAATTTGTGTTTAAAGTATGATTGTATACAGCCTATGTTTCTTCAAATGCTACAAAACTTGCTGTATGCAACCCTCTAAAGCATTTAATATACTTTATAGTCTTCCAAAAAATACTAATTACCAATACAACCTTCCCTCCTCCATATCTTTGCCTCCTACAATAAGCCTGAAGAGCTGAAACATCCATTTTAATTGGAACTTCCACTAGTAATTACTCTCTAATAGCACCTTTCAAAATCAATTAAAAATGCTTAGTTCCCAGAAAGAAGTCTTAAAAAAACCCCCTAAAAACTCTACTAGTCAGCTACAGCTTAGGGATTCTCAAAAGACAGCATTATTTCTGTTGACCTCAAATTATATTTTTTTCTAGAGTAGTCAACAGTGACCAATAGTACAAATGGGTAACACGTGACAAGGTAAAAATAAAAAGGTACATTAGCAGACCCCACATCTTTCATACATTTAAACAATTTATAGTCTACCAGGAATTTTCTACTTCTACTGTACACAGAGGCTTCGGATGAATTTGGAGACATCAAAGCCCTAAAACACATTAGTGTCTTAAAATGGATACACAGGAGAAGCTTATGATCAACTACTGCAACTCACTGAGTAACTCATGGGGCAGCTATACTCATCACTTTTACAGCTGCAGCTCCAGCAGTTCCAAAGTATAAAAGACAATCTTAAATCCTAGAAATAATACCTAGAAAAAAAATAATTTAAAGCAATGACAAAAATGCAACAAGTTGTTGGGGTTTTTTAAAACAGAAAATAAAACACAGTGAGTTTAGATATAAAAGATACTGAAGTAATGACTACTGTGTAACTTAGGTAACATCACTAACCCTACATCCTCACCCTTGGGGTTGAGCTATGCTTGGTGGCTGTTTTTTAAACTAGACCACGAAATAAGAGGTCTATAAGACTTTCACAAAATGCAACCCTCCTTAGCATCTTCTCCAAGCACAACATACATAAATGACTTCTGCTTTTTTTGCCAAGGAAAAACTCTGAATATCAGCTTGAAAAGCAGGCAGAAAGTTGCAGCAGGGCTAATCTGCAGTCATGTTTACCATAGCTTACAAGAATATTACAAAGCATAAAGAATTAACACAGTCCTGCTTCAAAGCACTTATAATTATTCTGTAGGAATACTGCCTTTATTTCTTCTCAGTCCAAAACACTGCCACTTGTGTTGTTGAAAAACAGCTATATATTCAACTTGGGTGCCATTCCCAGTCCCACACATCTCCAAAAGGAAACCCTGTTTGGTCTAAGTCCAAAACACCAGTCCCTTCAAACCCTACAGGTCTTCAAAGAAAACCAGCAAATTGTTCTGATTATGAGAGTTCGAGGGAAAACTGCCTCTTACTCTTTCAAAAGCTAAACTGTGCAGACAACTAGATGCCCCCCACCAAAGCCACAGTCAGGTTTTCCAAATGACAGCACTGAATCACAGCAACATATTAATAAATTGAAGGTAGCAGGTACTTGGCATATAAGTCTGGAGGAATATCCACTTCAAACATCCGCCCCATTTGACTTCCTTTAAAATCCTGTTCAACAATCATCTTTCCAAGACTCCAAAAATCTAAACCTTGCAATTTGACACAGTTTCTAAGATTTAAGAGTCAACTCATCCAGAAAGAAATACCATGATTAAGTTTATATAGAAAATAATTTCAGCAAAAACTTGAACTATCAAAGATCTTACAAACCTATCAAAGATCTTATAAACCTATCAACAGTGGGAGACAATGCAAGGATGATGTAGGAATATCTCAATCTCTGATACATGTGGGTGGAAGAGCTGGGTCATATTATTACACTTCAATACCAACATGCAAATAAACATCTTCTAATGGGAAAACAAAAAAACCCCAAAAATAGAACAATAAGCCAGCTTTGCAATCAAAAGTTACATTTTTGTTTCTGAGAAGATTCTTTTGAACTGATTCTAACTAAAATTCATCCACTGGGTGGTTCAGACTTTTTTTTTTTAAGCTTACGAAACAAAAGTTTTAAGATGTAGCTTGAAAGATAATCAATTCTTTATAACCACACCAGAAAGAAGTCACCATATGATTCCCTTACCACACAGGCAAGGGTAATTTAAAGAGTGTCAGAAGTCCTCAATAGCAGTTTGCAATTACAATAAAGTCACTTGATCTACAACAATCTGATGACAGACCATTTTTGGTCACCTAAACATTGACAATTTTCAGCTTTGGTGCTATAATTCTTTTCCTTCTTTGGACTAGAGAAGAGCACAGGGAGCAGATGTTGTAATGTTTGGTGATATTGGGGTTTCCCAGTAGATATGGTAAAATGAGCAAGTAAAAATGTATAGAATAGAATAGGAAAAATAAAAGTTTTTGTTTTCAGAGAAGGCTTTAGCAAAGAGAAGCAGAGGCTCCAGTCACTTCAATGACTCTTTAAATAGGAGAAACAGTATAATCCTGCCACTGAAACTGTTCCATGACAGAAGTTATTGAAGAAGCTGTTCTGGTATGGATGTTGTTATACTGCACAGTATGACCAGACAGGGTTAGCTACAATGCTTACATTCCAAAACAGAATGGTAGCATGGTTTGAATTCACTTTATAAAATCCTAGTCGTTAATTTTGACTTGTGTTGGATTAGTTAAAACTCAAGCCTAAAGCTGCTTTAAATTTGCTGAACAGCTCCTCTCCACCTGACAGGAAACTGTTGCTGACTGTTGCCCTGTAACCACAATTTATAACCAAACTTGAGGGCACAGCACAGCCACAGGTGCACGGCTGTGCCCTGCTCACTGCACCTCTCCCAGGGGCTGGGTTAAGCCCTGAGCTTTAACAGCCAAAAGAATACACAGAATGTATTTTCAGTCAGCAAACATGGCAGGCACAACTCTCAGTACATCTGCTGTGGACGACTGCTGAAGTGGTGCTTTCAGCAAGAGCACATTCCAGGAGGAGCACCAAGTGAATCTATTTCTCTCTGCATATCTCTGCCACACAAATCTAACGGTGATGGGTCCTACTCCTCTGCCTTCCCAACAGCTCCACATCAGGCCTTGCTGAGCCACTTCTTTAGCACCACTTAATTAATTCTTGACAGGACACATTGCTGTACTTTACTTTCAGGAAAATTCATTGCATCAGTGTGTAATCCCTAACCAAAGGGGCCCAGTAATCCTAATCAATTCAGTAAAGGACTAAAAATAGGGATGCAAAACAGATAGCAAAATGCTCATCTGGTCATATTAGTTTTGCAAGCCAACAGCTTTGCAACAGAATGATTCTTTTTTCATCATAGAGGGACTCTCATTAAGTAACCAAAATCCAATTCTGTCATGCATGCAAAAATTAATTCCTACTGTAAAAAGTGGATTTTAACTCAGTGTTTTGTGCTGTTGTGTAAAACATGCTGAAAAAAACCTCGGATTTTTCTCATTGGGAAATGAGGATTTGGTGTAACTAAAACATTTTGTGAGAACACAGGCATTTCATCAATATTTTAAACAAAAACAGTGGCAATGTTTTTGAAGTGCTCCATCCACAAAGGAGCACTGAATGAGGTTGATATTTTGTCCCAATTAAGTACAAAACTCTGACATACTGGAATCTCGCACAGAATGAAAATTCCCCATGAACACTTACAGGCTTGAAGCTTGAGTCTGCAAGCAGATGTCATGATCTATATCAAAGGCTACTTCTACCTATAGAAGAAAAATTATTCAAAATATGAACTGAAAAAGTCTTGGAAAAAAATTTGTGTAACAAACTGATACAGGAAGATTTTAAAAATACCTTTCCATGTACTTGACAGAAGCATAGATGTCTAATCATTGCTGATCTATAATTTTGTTTATCCATATCTCCAGTTAATTGGGAAATATTTTCCTTACATAACTTCCCTTTCTCAAATATGTATTTGGTACAATGCAACACACATTTCAGAAACATCCCTGAGATTCTGTACTTCTGACTACTGCTCACAATGCTCAGTAACTGAATAGTCTCCAGCTGTTCATCCCTTTTGGCTTGAGCAGAGGAATGGGTAAACGCAGCAAATTCTATCAACTTTATTGTGGAGCGATATCCAGAGCTGGGGAGCAGCAAACAGCTTAGTGGGAGAAAGAGCTGGAGACTTTCCCTCACCTTCTGTGCTCTGTGCTGCTGACCAGTAGGAATTCCTATCTAGCTGACAAAGACCTAATCAAGCCAAATTACTGCAAGCTGGAGCTGGATAAATTCAGATTGAAATGTGCAATCTATTTCCTCAACAAAGGAAAATACTAAGCTACTTGTAGCAACTACCATGGGTTACGGCGGATTTTTCAATCACTGGAAACTGTCTAAACATCAGTTTCTGTGCTACAGTGGATGCTATTCAAATATAGCTGCAACACTGGGAGCCAAAATGAGAACATTAAACCCCTTTGTTCAGCTTTACATAGCAGACTGGCGATAGGTGACCACCACAGATCCTTCTGGTCTTTTCATCTCTGCACCCATGGATAACTTTTCCTCATTTTTTAACAGATAATTATTGTGCTCCATTGCAAAGAAAGTCCTCCTATTGGTTCAAAAGACACTGAAAACAGTACTTATTTTGTACTTCACTGCAGTTTTGAACTCAAGCCATTACAGTAACTGCTCAACACCTCAACAGCTTTAGTATGCTTATTTGCTTTATTCTATTCCCTCAAGAAAGCAGCCCTAGTTAGTTCAGAACACGACCTACTTGAAAGAAATATAGGTCCAGCAAAAGCACCATCAGCAAGTATTACACTTTTCACAGTGCTATGTGCTGTGCTCACAATGTGCTGCTCTATTATCCAATTTTCTCTTTCCAACAGCAAAACAATACCAGGACAAAAAACCTTGCCACAACAGTGCCTTAACAACAATGGCCAAGGTCTCTTCATTATTCGTTTTCTATCCTCCAAGTGAACAGATCTAATCAGAAGGACATTGTTTCCATCAGTAAATACCATGTCTCATTTTGATACTATCCTGATCATTCCCCCTTGGTCAATCTCTGCATTAACCTGACACACTGCTGGCTCTACAGGTGTTGGAAAGGATAGAAGTTAGTGCTTTATGTTTTGCCACTACATTAAGGATATTGCTGGGAAATATCTTCCCGTAGCTTTAAGCACATCTGTATGCTGACACGAGCAGTTGCCTTGGAAACTAAACTGCTCAAAATGTAATAAGGACAGAAGATGTGTCAGCCAACAGCTTCAAAATTGTTCTCATCATTAAACTACACTGCTCGTCAATCTCTGCAATATTACTGGAGCTGCTGCTAAGTAATTCTATCAATTTGTCTTTGCAAAATAAGAAAGTTCTTCCAGTAAGGTGGCTTTTACCATTTGTGTATTTACAGGTTTTCAGGGTGTGGTTTTTTTGGGTAGAGGGATTTAGATTTAGAAGAGAAGCAGCTCAACCCTGGTTATAGCTAATCATTCAGCACTCTGATATCTGTATGAGAGGAAAACCATGCAGTAATGGCTTTTACTCTCCTCATACAAGCAAGATGAAGCCAGAGTCTTCACTTAAGCATTTCAATGTTGCTGACTGCAGTTCAAGATGTACACAGTTAAGTAACAGCATGACAGATGCTGAAGGAAACAGCTTCCAGATTTGTGCATACAGAATACAAAAAAGGACACTTGTCAGAATCATGGTCTTGCTCCTTCAGCTGTAGAAACTGTAAGTGTTTATATAGCTGAATAAACAAATTTTTTATTAGTGAATATAAAAAATATTCACTAATAAAAAATTAGAGTTCAGATGATTGTTCAAAACACACCATACTGGCAAAGAAGCGATATTTGTAATACCATTGTGGTTTGTTTCAACATGGGGACAATGTCATGCATACAGGCTCTGAAACACAAAAGTAACTTATGAAAAGTGATTCCTCTGACTGATGTAAAATCCTTGTAATATTATATATTTTTAATTATCTGCAATACATCAAACATGCATTAAGTTCTGAATAAGGGATACAAAATTCCACGTTAGCATGCAACAGAAGAATTTTCAAAAGCTTTCAAGGTCATCTTTGCTTAAAGACATCTTTTTGATGAAAATAATAGAAGAGGCTGCCTTCTTAAAAATGTCTGTGTAAGGAGATTTTGAATCAAATTCAGGAGCACAGTCACTTGTGCCCTTCTTTCAAACACATCCCATGGACCTACAGGCAGGGCAAGGAGGACAACAGAGGAACAAATTTGACCTTAGGAGAAATTAACCCACAAACTGTGATACCAGCAGTAGCAGGTAGATGCCACAAGGGTTCACAGAAATATGTATCCATGTTCTTTTGCTTACTGCTCCTGGGGATTCTCTGTATTCTCTGTGTAAATTTACAGTTTAGATGTCATGCTTCAAATAAGAACTGTCTTATCAATGTGCTTCTCAAAGACAAATTATTCTGCCTTCATGACTTTCTAAGTCCCACCTTGCACCCCCAGGGTTTTGGGGGAATCTAGGACAAGCCTAACTGTAAGACCTGCTTAGTTGTTATCAGTCACTGATTAACAGTTCGAAACAGCAACTTCCTTCCAAATCAACATTGCTTATTCTCCCCCAAATCACTCGAAGAGCAGAGGAAAAAAGGTTAAGCACATAATGCTTAGAGCTTGCTTCCAGCTCATCGCCTTTCTTAGGGCTTAGATGACCCTGGATATCCCAGACAACCACCAGTTGTCTATTGCTCTAATCTGCAGTACTGCTCTTTGAAACCAGCTCTTATTCCTCCCCTTTTATGACATGCTCTATCTTAGAAATGTTCTCTTGAAATTATTTATGTAGTTTAATTCACTAATTATTTCCAACTAAGTTCCAAACAATCCTCTTATCTCCCAACAATCAGTCAAAATAACGTGTAATTGTCACAATTAGTAATTCTCCAACACTTTTTTCTCATTTGTTTTTAATACTTTCAGATGCTTAAAGTCAATCTGTGACAAGAATCTGATCTGTGATGAAGATCCAGAATGATGAGCCAAGCATGTGCATATGAGATGGCTGGGTCATGATAACTAATTTCAGTATGAGCTTCCTTCTATCTTTCCCGGCCTCCAGCATGTCTGCAAGCTTTACCTCGAGGGATGCAGCAGCATCAGAACAAATTTATCTCCAGACCTTTCAGCCCAGAGCTCTCCATGCAATTATTCATATTGAGCTGACAAGCTATAAGAAGTGATTTTCTCATGTCCTTATATTAGCCTCCAAATGGTCTTTTGTCACATATAAGGCAGGAGCAAGAGATATGTTTGGGGAAGCCACAATCTGCCATCTTGACTGTGTGTACAGTATGGGTGAAACCTTTCCAGAAAGATGCCTGTGTCAGGGAGGTTGCTGTAAGATGGCATCCTAGCAGGTAACTGCATTGCTTCATACAGCTGATACAGATTAATTATTCAAGCAATTTGATATAGAAGCTATACAATCTTCAAGACTTGCACTCTACAAAGAAAAGAAGATAGTACAACCATGTGGTAGCCTGCAGGCTCAGTGGGCTCTGAAAGTTCTTGTTAATGTCAAATACTATTTTGTAGACAACTAATGCATGAGCTTGGTTTGATCATAATTATGAAATTTCTCTCTGTAGCACGAGGAAGGCAGAGAAAGCACTGGCAAACTGCCCAGGGTCTTTGAGCCTTTGCACCAGTTTTGCAGTTTGTTTTAATGTTGAGGGAAAACTCATCTCTTTATCTCAGAAACAATAGCAAGACTAAGATTTCTGGATGAAGCTAAAAAATGTGACTTAAAAAGTGACTTAGGAATATACAGTGAGCCAGCATTGTATTTGTACCTCTGCCTACAGAGGTGCCTTGTTCTCGCCCTCCTCAGCTCTCCTACTACCTCTAAACAAAACAAGAAGCCTGCCACCAAAAAGATGGAAATAAGACTCACATTACTCACTGTCAGAGGACCAACAGTCCATTTTAAGCATTCAGTTCCTATAGAGCTTGCACAAAAACACAACCATAGATTTTAATATTTGCTTAATATTTTCTTTACTTATATGGCCCTAGACTAGAGGGTGAGGCAAAATATTTTGTGGGTTGATGGGGAGGGGGTCATTTATGTCATTCCTACAGAGTGAAAAAATTAGAACTTAAAATACAACCCTGTGATTTTAAATATATATATATATACTACACAAGACAACAAAAGTTTCAGCTTGTTTTCTGAAGACAGACCATAGTTAATATGGAAGACAGCAGACTTGAACGGGTAATTCATTGCATCAGTCGTATCAGATTATTTTAAGAGGAACTGAATTGCCCTGTGGAAGTATCTACTTATGTCTAAACAATTAGCTTAGACACTGAATTTCAGACAGTCCTAGATGAAATGAATCACCCCTTCCTTTGTTCTCTTCTACCTCTGTATCCCCCTTTGCCCGCTGGAACATAAGGGAAATAAGTCCCTGATTGTAATTCATGTAGAGCTGATACTGTTGTACACTATCCAGCATCTCAAGTTTCTTATTTATTAACCCCTGGGAGTCTCTAGCCTATAGGGAAATAGAAGGATATTGATTTAGTTTGCTTCCATAAAAAAATAATCCCAAAGCATAAAATCCCAGAAACTGAGTTTTTCATATGTTCATAGAATATTAACAGGTGTTCTCCTGTAACACCAAACATCAAAAAGAAAGGAAAAAAAACTCCTACCAGAGACTTCAAATGGAAGTGCCTCTTTAAAGACTGTCAATGAGTGAAGCAAACCTTTTCAAATGAGGCAGTGTAGGTAGCTGAGACAAACTAAACTTCTATTTATCTTGCTGTTTTCCATACAAAAACATGTAATTTCTGCAAACACACAGAAAATTTATGCACCTACATCCAAACCTAGCTATCTAATATATTTTTGTTGAATTTTTCCCTATTCAATCAATATAAAAATATGTATCCACCAGTAAATAGAGATTAAAAGTCATACATCAGTTTTGAAATTCTATGGCCCTTGCTTCTCTTCCTTCTGGATTTTGATCAAAGTATCTTAAAATGTCTTACCACTGCCCTTTTAGCCACATCTAAATTTTGCATATTAAAAAAAACCTCACATATAGAAGGTGACAGCTCATCAGTTTAGGAGGAAAAAACATCATTGAGCAAGTACCTGTAGGTTCTACTTCTTTCTTTTATCCAAAATGAAACCTTTTCTTGCTTTTTCACTAAATGTCACAGTGAATTTGCATTATTGTCTAAGCATGGGCCCACTAAAGCACAATACTGAAAATGTCCAATTTCTCAGTGAAAAGCCAATGATGGTTTAAAATAATAATGGCTCTTCACAGCCTATGTGGCAAACTGACTTATGGACCTGGGCTTTGGAAAAAGGAAAGCTTCCAATGACACAGAAAGGAAGGTTACAGGATTGGGGATGCCTTTTAAAATACAGTCACTCGGTGAAAAATTCAGGACAGGGGAAATACCTCTACTTTATAAGTAGAAATACAGGGGGGAATCTCATCAGCCTCACACACATCTGCACAGGCAACAGCAAGAGAGTATGTCTAGAGAGACTGCAGATCATGCAACTTATGTTTAAGCAGAGTGCAAACATACAATATACTGATTATAACGAATAGTGTGCAAGTTGTGATACAGTTGTAGCCTGTACAGTCCTCCAGGTAGAATAACAACCATGTGGTAAATATTTCAGCTTTGCAACTCTCCTGACAGCAGAAAAAAAACATTCTAAGCTGGCACTAGACACTCTGTATGCAAAAATTACCAGCCCCAGAAATTAAGATAACAGTACCTAAGTTTTATCAAGTATTTCTTAGAATCACAGACTCTTTAAAAGTGTAAAAGACCTTTAAGATCATCCAGTCCAACCCTCAAGCTACTAGCATCAACCCATGATTTACTTTAGTGCTCAAAGTTAATGGACAGGTACAAAGCAGAAAGATCCAGAAGAAGAGCTGCAAAATTTGATGTAACACCAAAAGTCTTACCTGATGCCACGCCAGAGCAGGGTCAGCCTGAGCATGCAGCATGCTTACACCTGGAAACATTGCACATCCTTGCTCAAGGCTCAGCCAGCTGACAGCTGGCTGACAATCAGCAGTGAGCCCCATCCTGTTCCTGCTGAGCTTTTCAAATAACTTGTTATTCCAGGAACTGCTGTTTCCACAGCATGGTCTTGGATGGAAGTGTGCGCCTTTTACAGTACGACTGCAGGATATCCCAGCACTAGGCTTCCAGGAAACATCTTCAGCATTCAGGCAAATGCTCACCAATGAGCAGTGTCATGCTCTCTTATGGCTGCTGCCACTTCAGGTTCTGGTGGATCTAGTCCCTTAGTGATGCAAGAAGCTCAAAATCAAATACATGATCCAAGTTCTTGCCCGTGGAAGCCTCCGAATAACCGATCAACCACCTTCACCACTTCTGACTGTCTACAGCAGAAAAGTGAAGTTGAGAAGCAGGCATAGTTCTCCCCTCCTCTAGAGGGAAGAGGAACTTTTGGCCTACAGAAGGTGGTAAAGGGAAATATTTAGCAGAAGTACTGAGCAGCAGTGAACTGAGGCTGTGTAAGCTGAACCATGTCTGGAAAGATGCCCAGCAGAGATGAATTTGGTCAACAGCAGCTGTACCCAGGGTCGCCAATGAGGCCAGTGGCATCCTGGCCTGTATCAGCAATAGTGTGGCCAGCAGGACCAGGGCAGTGATCATCAAAAAAGTGCATAAGCATTTCACAGAAAACTTACAGAAATACCATCTTTACAGTTTTCTTAAGACCTGTGCTGGGCTTCCAATATCTCAGAACCAGCCAATCTTGACTTCACTGCATTTTTAGAAAGCTCTTAGTAGGCAGACAAAAATTATGAATAGAGAAGTAACCTCAGGTGTACTAAAGAAAAGCAAAACCTTTGACTAATGAGGCCCTTATATTCCAGAGTGGAAAGATGGTATGATGTCTGTACAGTATTACAACAGATCCCTCAGTAACAGGGTCTGAAGTTACTAAATGCACACAATGGAACACCTGAGCAATTAACAGGAAACACGAAGAACTGGGGAGAGGGAAGGCTGTACCTTAAGTACCACCGCTGTCAATATTAAATGCTTCACCCCAAGCATTTATCCACAAGCCAAAGATTTTTCATAAGGGAAAAGAAACTTTTTTGCTTTACTCCAGAAAGGGCTCTAACCATCAGGTCAAACTATTCTGAACAGCAGCACTTAATCCCATAATGAAGCTGTTTCACTTTGCAAAGTACACCACAGATCATTATTAGTTGTAGTTAGAAAGCCAACTAACATGAAGGACCACAATTTTCTAGTCCAGATATTAGCATACTCAAGAGAAAAGAAAACCTAAGGGTTGGTTACTACAACCATATCATTCTTTTGTTGTTAGCTTATAGCTTGGTAAGATTGTGGCATTCTGGTCATACAGAGAAAGGCAAATCACCTATTCTGGGTGACAACTAGGCTGAAAAACTGAAGATCGAGTGGTTTTTTATTGTTTGTTTTGTTTTTTTTTTTAAGTTGTCCCTTGATCTTCAGGCAAGTATCTGATTTTCACACTTGCAACTGATGATTCATCTATAAAACCACAAAGAGAAAAGCAGCACCATCACAGTTTGCATTATGTAATTACAAAGTATGTTTACACCAGAAGTCCCCCTGTCCTTGGAGTCCTCTGCCTCTGATTTACCACACAGCTCATGCCTGCCACAAGCTTGCTGGTATGGACCCCATGGGACAACTTCATCTCTTCCTTTTCCTGTAACTCTATCAAGCAGCCCTTGAAATTAACTTTCAGTTAAAAACTCTTATGTTATAATAGGGTTGGTAACAAATCACTGGGAAGTGTTCAGCCTCTGTATCAAGTCTGCAATATTAGGCATCCATGAAACACACAGTAAATTCAATTTTGCTTTATGCTAGGCCAGGTAAGGAGCTGATAAAAGGCAGATAGAAGAACATTGACTCATACCAGAGTGCTACTTAAAACGCTGAATTTTAAACAATAGGGGGCACCTAAGACATCCCAAAGACTGGTGTCTTTTAAAAATAAATAAGAATGGAAAAGGCAGCTATTTTAAAAGCTGCTGGCAAAGAGAAAATCCTGTTAGTAGTTCATTTCCTGACAGAAACCTAAAAGAGATGAATGAAGAGAAAGTGAATAATTCTCTCCAGTCTTACTGATGGCAAGGTAATACAAATTACTACAAGACACTAGTACATTTTTCTGAGGTATGACAACAACTTTTTACCCTAAAGTTTAATGCAAGCTAATCACTGATATTTCAGGTATAGACACATATGTGATCCAGGAAAGTAACAGTACTCCCCCATACCCATCTCTTCCGATTCCTCCCCCTCTCCTATTTTTCATTGCAGTCTCTAGCAGAAACTAGTTCTTCACTATGGTAAGAGCCACATTGAAGAACAAGACTTCTCAGCATAAGCTACCTTACTTAGTTCAAGAGGTTAAATTCTCTCAGTTGCTGATACTGTATGTATTTCTCATGCACAGAAATATGCATTTCTGGTTTTTTAATTTTCAACTGCCTGATCCCACAAATAGGGCAGCCTTAGTGAGAGCACACAGTTATGGATAATGCCTTTGACCAGAGGTATTAACTATACTACTGTTAAAGTGCTTCACCTGTATCTAAATGTGACAGTAATGGCAAACACTAGTGATGGTCTAGAATTTCCCATAAAGAAGTCCAACCTGATATGACTGAAAATATCTTACAACACTACTCAAACTGAGATGGGAACTTCCCACAAACTGCCACCAATGGACAGGAGCTTACAACTCCCCTGCCTTGAGATCTTTCACAAGATCAGGTTGCTCAAATCCCCATCCAATCTGGCCTTGAACACCTTCTGTGTGAGATGGGGCTCCAAAGCCAGCTGTGAGCAGCCTGAAACACAGTGCCTCAAAACTGACTGATGAAGGATCCTGTACCGTCAGACAACACACACACAACAAACATCACACAGTATGTTTGGAGGTCAGAATAAAGAGAATCAGAATTGTAAGCTGAAAAAAGACTGCTGTCCTCCTCTCCCTTCCTAAAACCAGCAGACACTGGGAAGCAAAGCACAACAGTATTTTAAGTTGTAATTAATTTTAGGTTTTTTTTTTCTTTTCTGTAATGAGACAAAAGAGGACAGAATATGGAGCAAACACACTCCACCAAAACATGTACCTCCTATGCCCAATTTGTATCTCATTTCTGAATTAGTATACATACCTCATTCTGGGACTTAAAATTATACGAAAGCTTTTGTATTTAATAAAAAAAAAAAAAAAGAGTCATCTGTAGACCTAACAAATACTTTGCTTCTAAGTGTTTTCTATTAAAAATAAAGATCTATTATTTCCCATCAGACACTGTGTATATTTTTGTTTTGGCTCATTAACCTGAGCTGGGCAAGCTGTAAATAGAAAGCTCTGTTCTCTTTGATTCATTTTTTTTAAATTGAAACAATGGATTCAGCAAAAGAGGCAGAATGTTTACCATTAGAAGTTAATCACTCCAGCCACTACCTAAAAGACAAATGTTGCTGAAAAACAGTCTTACGATAGCACATTGTGAATAGTCTGAATTTTATTCACGGGCTTGCTTTTAATCCTAAAGGCCAGATGCTGCCTGTTGGAAGAATGTACTTCAGCCAAAACTGTCATCATCTTGTATATGCTATAATGACAGCAGAATTTCTACCAGATTATGCCCTTTTATTTTCACATCTCTATGTGTGCAGATCTGGGCGTGGGAAGGACTTGTAGATTCACAGTTCAGAAAAACCAAACATGGTTAAAACCTACTTAACTTGAGATTAGGTGAAGTTGCTGTTTTCCTATACAAAAGCTACTGATTTCCAAGGCAAAACTGCTAACTCCCAGTGAAGTTGTTTCAGAGAAAAGAGAATAAACATATTTGCATGTTGTTGTCAATCAATTGTATCTCAAGCTTATTCAGGCAACTGGACCTGCCTAATAATACCTGAACTCAGAGAACCAACATAACTGGAGGCACACATAAGTTTAATGTCACTGTTGGCTGCAATAAGAACTTCCACCAGAAATGTCCATCTTCTACTGTATCACCCAATCACATTTGCTTTGCTTTTATACAATTTTACTTCCTTGTATGAGAAATATTAGAATAATTCTGCATAACCACTAAAGTAAACACATTCAAAGCAATCAGGAAATCTGAATATGTAACACACTGCTCCAGAAAATCAAAGCAGCCCTGTCAACTCAGATTGTCCTGAAAATGAGTTCATTATCAGCCGTAGGAGTAAACACAAAGAACAAGTACTCAGTGCAACGTTACTTAATGAAAACAGAAATCTCCCATCAACAACTGGAAAACTGTAAGCATGCTTTTACTGAAGTTTAGATGATAAGCACAGAAAGCATGAATTCGGGCAGAAGTCTTGCAGAGCAAATGAAGATATTCTGTGTGCCTTAGGTTTTGTTTCTGTAAAGGCACAAGCAATCAAAGTTGATCTGTCTGCAGAAGGAAGAATAAATCATGAACAACTGCTGGGAGGATGTACTACCGTGCCTGGTAAGAAAGCCTGATGGTTGTATTCCTATCACTCAAACAGGAATAACTCATGCAAAATACTCTACTTTTGACACTTATCCAATGGGCCTGGCTCCTCCCAGAACCTCCCTTCAGCCTATTTTAAAAGGGAACAGGAGACTCTGGCAGAACTTTGGCCACCACTTAGCCTTGAAGGGTCGTGAAACAAACAACATTCAGAAGGTGGTATTGGTCTGAGATGCTTCACAGAGCAATCACTTACAAAACCTCTGAACAGTCAGAGCAGTCAGAAAGTTCCCAAGAAAAACAAACAGCACCTCTGCAACACCAGGGGACAACCACCAGGGTTTTTTTTTTTTCCCTCCACAGAAAAAGGTGAACTTTCATAAACCTCTCCCCAAGAATCACCAATGCTCCCCAGCCTACATGGATTCTTCTGAGAGAGGATTACATATCAAATCCTGCAAATTCTTTTATCTTTCTTCTTAACCTATTTTTCACCTCCAGACCACAGAAATCTCACTGCAGGTATCAGTCCTGATGTTTCCAAAGCAACACAGAGAACTTCTTCTGGTAAGGTTCTCCATTCTTGTAAAACCAGAAGTCGTGGCATATGCCAAATAATTGAGGCCAGGAGGAATAGTAATCACAGGCTGGATACACTGTGCTCTCCTGAGCACAACTAGAAAGTCCATTTGAAAAATTTAACTGAAACACTTCAGTTGAAAGGAGGAGAAAGCACTAATGACTTACAGGCTGTTCCCAGAAGAAATGTATATGTGTTTGAACTACCAAAAATAAACTCCAACATAGAAACAAACTCAGTTTGTAAATGATTTTATATCAGCCAGAGAAAGAACTTTGAAATAAGATCAAACAAACACTTAAGTAACTTGGCTTGTTCGATTAGTTTGGTAGATTTTTTGCAATGTCACCACTCTGTGACAAACACTAACCCTTTAGAGCATAACACAGCACCCTGGGAATTGCAACTCTATTACACTATCAAGAGTGCTGTCCCAGCTAAAGTCCACAAATCCTCAACATAAACCATTTGTACAACTGCTCTACTACACTAAGAATAACTTGAGTGTGCTACCAAATACAGTGAACAGTATGCCTATTGATTCAGATAACCTGGATGTGTGTCAGGGTAACCAACACCTTTCTGCTGATTTCCAGGAAACAAACATTTTTTCCTTTGAAAACTATTTCTCCAGAATAAAAAACAAAAGAAATGGGGCATGAGCTATTTCAATGTTTTCACCTGATACGCAGCATTTAAAAATGTAAATGGATGGTGTTTGGCTCCTCGGCTGACTTTAGGCAATGCAAATTTAATTTCTTCACTGCAATCCCACTACAGGAATATATGTTATTCCTTCTACAAGCAAGTCACCTTTTGTCAATAAAGGTCTCCTTTTTCTTTTATTTGTGATTATCAGAAAGTTTTTATATTTATTGAGACTGTAATGGAAGTTTCAGCAATAGTATTTCTATTTCCTGCAATATGTTTTCAGAGGAAAAACACACAGACAAACACAGAAACAATGCGGAAATGTTATGAAACAAGTTTATCACCACCTTTATAAAGGATGAAAAAAAACTTAACGAATTAGAGGTGATGTAGCTGACAGCTTCCCATTCCAACTCATTTTGAAGTCTTTGCTAACCCCCCTCTCCCACCCCCAGTACTTTAACTGCAATCAAACACTTGGAAGTGAGGGGTTACGTTCATGGACCAGTTCTATATGCACCTAGAAACCACACAGGAATGCAGGTGAAAAGTACCCACTTTGATCCTGTTTAGGTTCCCCACAGTGGAAGACTGAACTAATGTAGAGGTTTGCTTGCTCCACCTAAGTATCTACTACATATTAAAAAAATATAGAACACATAGTTGCAATAATTTTTAACTGGAAAAACACAAGGGAGGAAAAAAAGTCTGAAGCAAGTTCTAAATTGCAAATACTCTATGCTCTACATGTCTTCCTGAAAATTTTTCTGAGACCAAAACTGAACTTAGTCAACATTTTCTTTATGAACACAGCAGGAAAATCAAATATTGCAGTTTTGTGTCTGATACTGCAGTGAGCATCACTAAGTTGTTCTACAGTAGTTGGTAAGGAGATATTTGCTAGTGCTTCAGAGTGAAGATACAGGTAACACATAAGACACATTTTATTGCCTCTTCATAATTGCCAGGCAATTGGAAGCGTCAAATCTCACCTTCAGTACTCTAATCCCACAAAGCTGGTTTCATAAATTCCTCATTAAAGGATGCACTGATGCAGCTCTGGTGCATGTCGTAATAAATATGCTGCCTTGTTTAATTCTGGTATCTTACAGGAAAAGCCAGATCATTGAATAATCAGATTTAGCTATCAGCACAGCAGGAGATCTATGTTTTAAACCCATTTAAGGGCTGCAGATACCATATGCCAGCTGACAAAATCAAGCAACATAATTGACTCAAACACTATCCTCTTCTGTTGGGCTGTTGTTTATTGCAAGACAATCTATGAAGCTGTGCTACAAGAACAGCCACAGCTCCTTTTGTCAGAATCCACTGAGCTGACAGGCTCATTAAAATGCCTTTGTACACAATCTGTATGAATAAGTGAAGCTTTAGTATTTAACCATTAGACAGTTTAAACATGTTTGTGCAGAGGTAAGTTATGGGAGAGGGTGAATGAGAAGAAACTGTTTAGTACACAACAATTTCTAGTTATTTTTGCCAGCAGAGACTGTGTGTGAATTTCTCCATTGCATGCTCAACACTCATTGCCAAGATCAGGGTTCCTGTATTCTGTTTGCTGCCTCTTATTCCCTGTACCAAAAGCAGTTTACTGGGAAGAAAGAAATGCAGAGGCTGCTGCAAGGAGTGATTAGAGGCTGTGCTGTTACAGCTAGAAAAAACCAGCATCGACCAGGCATAAGGCTAGCTCAGTATGCACAGGGAACTGCAGCCACACTCCTGACTGCATTGCAGACACACCAGGAGCTTTCATCTGCACAACCCCCCAGAAGCTTACACAGAAAGACTGCAGAGGACACAGCCACAGCTGTGGCTGCCACCACTACTGAGCTTTTCAGTCTGTGCATTTCAGTTTGACAAGCAGAAATCTTCAAGTTACTCAATGCAGGTTTCACAGGAAAGGTATCTCCTAAGCTACTCCAACCTTCCCGACAAGCAATTACAGCCTCTCACTGCACAGCTCCTGTTTGAACCTGGCTGGCATTAGAAGGGATAAAGAGGAAAGAGATTTGATTATTTGCAGGTTTGGGGTGGGTTTTTTTGTATGTTTCAGATATGGCCATCCAGCATTGCTGTGTACTATAGAAATGCTGCTTTCAATTTTTGCACAGACTAATCTGCTTTCATGGTAATCTGCACAGCCAACACTCTTTGCATTTCTATAGCTACTTTAAGATTTTTTGGGGGCTGAATGGCACAATGCAAGTAAAAATAATTTACTTTTACAAGATGACAGAAAATTCTCTCTTCTGTAGCAAGTCAAACTGAAACAGGAGCTCAAAACATGTAGTTCAAGAAAGTCACATTCCAAAAATATATGGTCCGCACCCTTCAGCACACACTCTAAGTGCCTCTTACAAATGCTATCCATCTCTAAATACAAAATACAGAGCAGGACTTCTTTCCAGTTACACTGGCATTACACCAGCTGAAGAGAGATCAGAAAAAGACCTTGCTCACCTATGAGTTCATATACACCACTTTATTAATCTTTTTTTTAGCATTGCATATAAATAAATCAATTTCCTTACACCACAGTAATGAAACATTATTTATGGCATGAATGGAAAGAAGAAAAAGCTACCATTGTAAATTCACCTTCTGCGAGTGGTGAACATTCTGTTTTGAATATGGCTGTTGAGATAGTTTAACCAATACATATCACCAGCTATCATGGAAAACTATGACAAGCAATAAATTACAAGTAATTCCATCTCCTTGACTATATTAAGGCAATAATTCTTTAGGTATCTTCTCATATCAAAGTACACTGGGAATGTGAACAACTGATTATTAAACCACTCAAACTCATTTCACTGCCTTGCAGTAAGCTGACAGAAGTGATCCATAGTGCATCCTACACAAGTACAACCATGACTTAAAAAAGGCCCCAAACCTTAAAAACACTGGACTGCACTAAACCAAGCACTGGTAATAGCAGCTATGTTTAGGATGAACACACTCCTTTGATGGGTGTATGAGAAAAATCCCACTCAACTGCATAACTAAAAAGTCTGTCTGTGTTCACACATGGAGGCTGAATACACTTATGGCCTTTCTCAATTTATAAGTACTTTATTTATAAGGATTTTACAGTCTCAGGGCATTTTCTGAATAAGGACATCCCTCAGCCCCTCCTCCCCCATCTATTCAATGCAGTTTTATGAATATTACATTAAAAGGACAAACAAAACCCATTGTTATATTCAAGATCTACTAAAACTGACAGTAAACAGTAGCCTAGGCAGTACTGTCATGCAAACAAGAACTGCAGACACAGACTGTCATTGCCATAGGCCATGTCATGGAAGTTTTCTAGAACTTTGCTCATCCTTGGTGCTCTTGCATTTAGCTTATCTCCAACCTGTCAAACATCTTTTCTGGAGCCTGAAGCCCCATGCAGGGCACATTTCATTTCACTCCATACTTGGTATTTTCTGAGACCAAGCAGTACAGCAAATAACCACTTTGCTTATAAAGCCAGCAGCAATATTTTCCAACAAGATGTCATTCCCAGTTAGTGTTCAGCTGAAATCAACAACAACATCAAAATTTTTTAATTCAAACCTGCTTAGCCAGCAACCAATTCCCATGTGATATTTGGTTATTTTTCTCAACTTCACCCTTAGCTTTTACAGTTTTAAAAGAAAAACGCTTCAATTTTAAATCTCTTCTCTAATATAGCTTTTCTCTTTGATTAAATTTGCAGGACAGATCTTAATTAAAAATTCTTCCTGTTTCACAGCATTAATATGAATATGTAGCAAAATCAGAAAATTCTCTACAGCTGGAAACAAACGAGCCTAACCATACACTACACTTGATTCTGTGTCTCCTTTGTACAAAGCTTCAACTAGTTAGTATTTTTACACCCTGTTCATAGGGGTGCTAGAAAAGTGTCAAAAGCTTTCCTACAGTCAAGATATATCCAAAATATTTCTCCCATATCTAGGAGGCATGTTGCTCTGTCACAGAAAGAAGACAAACTGATTCAAAGTGACTTGTCTTCGCCAAGTCTATATTGACTGTTGCTTACCCACCCTCACTTTCTTCCAAATACTTGTCAATTGCTTTTTTTCCTTCGGTATTTTTCCAGGAATTAATCTGCCCAGCCTGTACTTCTATACTTTCAACCCCAGATCCCTTTAGCAAAAGGCACTAAGTCAGTCTTTCTTGGGTTTTTCTGGATTTCAGTTATCTTCTGTTCATTCTCAGATAAGGTCCCTAATAGCATCAACCCATTTTAGTCATTTGCCTAAACTTTCTATCCGCTGTAAGAGTATTTAGGAAAGGACCCCAAGCTTTAGCCTCCATGGATGTATGCTAGGCTGTGTTCTGCATCTTAGCCCTTGTGCTTGTCTGCTCACAGCTAATCCTGCTCAGTAAAGTAAAAATGGTGCTTACAACCTCTTTAGCAACATCTGTTGTTAACTTTCTTGTTTTTCTGCATAACAGACAGGGTCTTTCTTTAGTGATTTCCCTTGCGACTAATATATTTACAGAATGTTTTCTTGCTGCAGCTTTGCCAACTCTTTCTTGTTTTGTACCAAGTCCTTCTGATAATGTCTCTACACACGAGCACCACTCTTTTTTCAGATTTGTTCAAAAGCTGACCTAGTACCCCTTTTTTGCATGGCTCCTTCAGTTTCTGACTAATGAATAGCTTGTAATTAGGCAGTAGCAATTATGGCTATCTATTCTTCCCAAAGAAACAGCTTGTACTTGTGCCCTTACAGCATGTCTTTAAGAAACCACTACATCTTCTGTCCTCAGACACTGACAAATTCTTTGATTTTGTTAAGTATGTTTTCGAGGCCATTGCTAAATAGCTACTTTCATCCAATTCACCACCCTCCTCCATCCCTTCCTTTCTTTTAGGCAGAAGCAAATACAGAAGACATTCAATATGAGTTGCTTTCAGCGCTGCCCATCAAAAGAAGTGCTGAAATTCTGCTAGTCTTTGCATGTTAAAATACTATTTTTTGGAAGGTGCCAGAGCTGCTGAAGTCCCCCTGAATACTTGGGAACACACATAAATAAGAAACAGTCTACTTGAGGAATCCAAAGAAAACTAGAATCACTTTTTTTTCCTCATTATACCTTTAGAGGCTTTTCAACACTGCCCAGTGGATTAAGTAAAGACATCTTCAATACAGAAAGAATTAATCCTCTCAGCTGTCCTTGTTTTCCCTTTAGTAAAGTATTTATTCAACACTTGTGTTATAAAAATTACTGCACTTACTTGACTTGAGTGGGTGACTGGTGATTCTCCTCCTCTGCTCTCATGAGATCCCACCTGGAGTACTGCATCCAGATCTGGGGTTCCCAGCACAGGAAAGACATGGACCCCTTAGAGCAGGTCCAGAGAAGGGCCACCAAGATTATGAGAGGGAAGGGACACCTGCCCTATGAAGACAGACTGAGAGAGCTGGAGTTGTTCAGCCTGGAGAAGAGAAGGCTCTGGGGAGACCTCATTGTGGCTTTTCATTACTTAAAGGGGGAAATAATAAAGAGGGAGAGAGACTTTTCAGGGCCTGTAATGATCAGAAAACAGCAAACAGCTTTAAAATGAAAGCAGGTAGAGTTTAGATTGGTCACAAGAGGAGTTTCATACAACATGGGGGGTGAGGCACTGGAACAGGTTGCTCAGAGAAGCTGAGGATGCCACATCCCTCCAAGTGTTCAAGGTCAGGTTGGATGGGGTCCTGAGCAACCTGGTCCAGTAAATGTGCCTGCCCATTGGAGTGAAGTTGGACTAGATAATCTTTAAAGGTCCCTTTTAAACAAACAAACAAAAAAAATATCTGTGCTTATGCCAAATAAAGTACAACTTTGATTTGCAAGTATATTCATTTCCTCTTATTTCAAATCTATTAACAAAGCAGCATACTCATGTTCTTGATTCCGGGCTAAAAGAGGAAGGTATTTGGTCCTTACTACCACCTAATAAGAATAGCAACACTTAATGTAATATGATGAAAGCAGAGTATCATACTGGGAGACTTCAGCTCACTTCCTTTCAAAACAGATCCCATCATATCAGGATGTGACTTTTTCTACATTAAATCAGTGACTGTTTCATGGAGCAGCTGATTAGGAAGCCTGCAAAAAAAAAATGAAATCCTTGATTTAGTCCTAAATATAGAGTGGCTCTTCAGCTACAAGATTTTGAAAATTCTTCCATGCAATAGCTTCCCAGTTGGAGCAATGGAGAAGAAAAATAAACCTGTAGTTGCATCCAGCTTCAGATACCACAAACACAAATAAGTAAGGAAGCTTGTTAAGAGAATATATAGGGGCCAGATAAAGAATTTCAATCTTTGCAGGCACCGTGGAGATTATGAAAGCGATAACCAGAAAAACCAGGCAGGTGCATATTTCCTATTAAGTAAAACCTAAGAAAGGAAACCAGACTGGTTAGAACAGCAGTGTAGGAGTGAGGTCACCTTCAAAAAAGCTGAAGTCAAATCCAAATAGAAAAACACAGCTCAACAGATCATAAAATATGGCAAATTAATGTAAAAGCACACCAAGGAAGGCAAAACAAACAAAAGATATGATGAACAACTGGCAGACACTAATGACAAATCTTTTTTCAAGCATATCAGGAACAGGAAACCTGCCAGAAACTCCAGGAGGCAACTCATCATCAGAGTAGTAAGGGAAGACTCAGAAAATAAAGGCATTACAGAAAATACATCAGTCAGATTCACTGCAGTATGAGACACTGGGGAGCCTCTGCAAAGAGCCTTAACAGAAATATGAACACTGGTATGAATTGAAGATAGATGTTAATGTTTGAGCATGAAACATCAGGAAAATAAACAACAGAAGAGGGAACATAATAATATATCAATGGTATTTGTGGATGGTATCTGGATTAGCAGGTCAACAAACTCCAGTGCATTTACATGTAGAGCTTCCAGATACTCAAATCTGGAAAAGAAGTCTAAAACAAGAGACAAACTAATTTTAATTTGAAATGATGCAAGGGTGAGAACAGATGAAGGGATTATCCTGACGCCTGACAAACTAAGGGTCCACAAGTTGCAAAGTGAACTCAGCAGCTCAATTCCCTCGTCTTCCACATCACTGCAAGGAATCCTAGACCAACAACTTAGACACACACATCTTAGTACCTGAGTACTAAAGTGTGTGGACAGAAGTATCTTGGTGATTGTAAGCACCCAGGTGTGAGAGTGGGAAATGAAACCCACTTTATATTTAAATAAATCACTTTTCCCTCCTACAAAGTCTGACTGAGTTTTTGTCACATGCTCTGATATTGCAGCACTATTTCTCAGGATTCCCCTAGCAGGACCCCTCTTTCTAGGGGCCTCCGTGGATGTGTTTGAAATTGCAATGACTTTGAGCAAAACCAGCAGGAACCAACAAAACAAACACTACCAGCTCACCGGGACCAGATGGCACTAAACCCAGGCATCCTAGAGAAACTCAAGCATGAAATCGGTGAATTACTAACACAACAGTGTGTCACCTCTCAATTAAAACTTGGTAGTAGAGGACTCTGTGGCAGAAAAGGTGACAGACTTTTAGGAGACTGTGGGCAAGACATTAAGCCTGAGATTTGTGCTGTATCTACTCATGAAAACTGCAATGAAGAATGGAATTAAGAGCTGTCTGGGTAAATATAATCTTGTCAGGACAAGTCAACATGGCTTTTGAAATGCAACATCCTGATTTACATGGCTACTGGAGCTCTAGATACAAGCCAGTGCAGAAGACTAATCTAGTTCCTCTACTTCAACAGACTTTCAAGAAAGAATTTCAAGGTCTCAAGGTAATAAATAAAAAAGGCAAACTACAGAAATTTTCCGTGTTTTGCTGGGATAGAATTAATTTTCTCCACAGCATCTAGTATGGGGCTATGTTTCAGATTTATGCTGGGAAGAGTGTTGATAATGTAGGAATGTTTCAGCTATTGCTGAGCAGTGTTTACAGAGGCAAGGCCTTTACTGCCTACCACCCCACCAGCGAGCAGGCTGAGGGTGCACAGGAAGCTGGAAGGGGACAGAGCCAGGACAGGTGACCCCAAGTGGCTAAAGGCACACCCCCTGCCATATGGTGTCATGCTCAGCATATAAAGCTGGGGGAAGGTTGACAGCAGGCTGCTGCCCAGGGACTGGCTGGGCATCAGTTGTTTGGTGGTGAAAAACTGATTTTATTTGCACCATTTGTCTTTCTTGGGGTTTATTTTCCTTTTTATTACAATTTATTGCCATTACTACATTTTAATTATTAAACTGTTTCTATCTCAACCCACAAGACTTTTACCCTTTCAATTCTCTTCCCCTATCCTACTGGGAGCCAAGAGGAAGGAGGGTGAGTGAGTTGCTCTGCATGCTTAGCTGCCAGCTGGGCTTAAACCAGGATATGGCAACCAAGATTTTATGAAAAATGAATTAAAAGGCTATAAAATGGCAGGTAACAGTCATTGTAGTTAAGTCAGGCATACAGGAAAAACAATACTAACTTCACAGTGTTAAAGACAACAGTGAGCTTGAGTAAACAATTACCTGGTAGGAACAAGAGCTTGTTAGTTATGATAGACAGAAGCATGGTAATATCAGTCCCCTGCTCAGCAGAAAGTTAAAAGAGGAAATAAAGTGTCAGGAGTCATTAAGAAAGAAATTTCAAGAAACACCTAACAGAATTTCAGAAGGATGAAGAAGGTCACTTCTCTCCAGAATAAATGAGCCCTGGTGGATGCTCAGAACTGCTTGAAGGAAAGCTTTCAGACACTTCCTCCAGAAAGGCTGGGTTACCAGAGCACCTTCTATTATAATCACCATGCAAAAATGGAGCATAATCTAGCTTTTACCAGATTTCCACTTCCTACCTTCCTCTCTTTCACTACAACCACTGAAACTATCAGCAAGACAGTTTCAGAGAAACATTTGCTTTAGCATCATTCCCCAAGTCTTCCCCAGAACAGACACATTTCATAAGGATTGCTATATTGATCTGTCTGTATGCATTTTCCTATCACAAGATAAACAGTGAAAATAATTACATCAACATGTCCTGTGCTCTGACAATTGTTTTTTACTGCAGGTTAACAAATGCAATTAGATGTTTGTAGGCCAGAAAAACTACCAGAAAATCTAATTATTTTCTTGTCAATTACTCTTTTGAGGCACACAGTCAGAATGAATAAAAACCGAAACCACCCTGCAAGCTTTGATTTTTCCATTGAAAAATAAAACTTTTCCAGCTTTTTCAATCATAAAAATGCACAAGACATCCCTTATCTCCATTCTCTTCTGTTATATTCAGTTTTGAGGGGTCTACTCAAAATCATGTCAAAAAAGGTTCTCTATAAAAAAAAAATCAAATTACTTCTGACTAAGTACCTAAATCAAAAAGTTCATATGAACTTCCTATTTGATTGTCAAAGCAATGTGCTCAAAATTCAAATAACCACAATAGCCATAAAGGTGGCCCCAAACTTCCTAATGTAAAAAATAAAAAGGAAAACCGTCAATGGTTAATTACAAAGAGTATATGGCTAAAATGCTGTGAACCAGGTTTCCCTTTTTTTTTGTTTTCCTAAAGCATAATATCAAGCCGCTTAGAAGAAAAAAAAAAAGCATCACAGATTCTCACATACAGCTGCAAGAGTTCTGAAGCCCCATTTTCAAGACAGGCAATGACTACAACAAAATTAAGGACAGAAAAATTAGAGCTGCCATCACTGCAACTAAACACCTCTGAACAGCCCATTTTTTTTAAATTCCTGGGCAAGCAGCATCCTTGGTTTGCTCTTCTTACCCTGTAACTGTGTCACCTCTGCTGGTGTGGGTGTGCTGACACAGTTGTTATATAACTCTCTCACTCCAAAGTGGAATTACAAAAAAACCTAAACCACAAAACAAAACCCACAAAACAGGAAACCAGCAGTTCTCAGATAGGCCATGCTCCTCTTAAGAGCTCTATTACAACACTATTCCTGGCATGGACTCCCAAGTAGCAGATTCCCAACCCTTTCTCTTCCCTTTGTTTCTAACAGCACCCAGTGGCAGGCATGTCCCCCAGCACTGTGGTGATGCTCTGCCCTGGCTGTGGCCCTCCATGACACCAATATTTGCGTGGACTCTGGTAGCCTCAAGCTCCACTCCACAAAGGAATAATCCTCTCTTGCAGGTCCAGTTCATCTCACTTTACAAGCAATCACAAGTCATGCCTTAGAAATGTCTGGTTTTTCACTATTACAACATTTTAGACAGTCTTAAAGAGAAGAGGATACAAAACATCTGAAGTGAGGTAAATTAATCTTACCTGAAGACACAAACTCATGGCCGTGCAAGGCTCCTTCCCTCCCTACTCTGGGACAGGCTGCCTAAGCTCCTGGTTACATTCTCCTTAGGTCTCCAACATATGTAAGTTCTCACACTACAGATCCTGAGAGCTGAATTTAAATTCTTAATGGACTCTTTGATGAATACATACAGACATAACTTCATAAAAAATTCCAGGTCATTAGCCATCACAAAGAATCAAGTCCCAAAGAGAAGCATACATGCAGAGCCATACCTGGGGTTTTGCTATTTTTGAGTCAACAGTATCTAGCCACCATCCCATGCTTTGGAATACTTTAAAAATTATCATATAGAAGTAAAAATTAGACACTACATAGGACTTTGTCAGGGAGTTAAGAAAGAAGGGGAATTCAAACAGAATGGGACTTTTCTTTTTTGCAATAGAAAAGGATAAGTCCAGTAACAAGAGGAGAAAACTACCTCCAAACAAAATATAAATACTCCTTTCCTGGGTGAACGTGGGTGCTTCCAACCAGCTGGATCCTTTCAAGCATCAGGAAGAAAGTAATCCTATTCTAAACAAAGGGGAAGAGTTGTATTGTCTCCTCCTTATAAAGGCTCAGGAATGCAGCAGATACTGAGGTTTATCTAGCTCTGTACTCAAAATTGAGTAAAGTCCAGAACTATCCAGCTCCTAGCTTTTGCTCCTTTTCACTTCTTTCCTGTGTCAGTCAAACATCATACAGAGCTGTAACTTCTCAACTCCCTCTCATTCACTAGTATCAGTCTTTGAGAAAGTGAAACAATGGAGGAGTTGAGAGAAGCAACTCCTGAACTTCATTTTTTCACCATTAACTGATCCTTTCCTCTCATCTGTCAAAACCATAAACACCATTTTCCACTGCAGCACTTGCTTTATATTGTCTCCTACCTCTCATTCAGAGGATCCTTTTTCTCCACCCTCTGATAGACTAAACAATATCACCCATTGCCAATTTAGTTTTCCCCTTTCTGATCAATATTCAAAATAGAATTGTGAATTCCATTCCAAAGATCAGAAAGAACAACAGGACTTTTTTTAATTTCTGAACAGTCCTTTCCCTCCTGCCCAGGACTGCAGAAGCTAGCCTCCTACAGCTAGGTGTGAGGCTTTACTAAAAGCACGTCAATCAAATGCCAAAGTTAGTCAGTATCACATCCTCAACGTCTTTGTTTTTACAGCTGTAAAAAGAACTCTTCTTTCAACTTCAACATTGATACATTTTCTACATCTTAGCAGATACTGTAGTTACTGCTGAGGTTTCAGAGTACAAGCTGGTGATATTACAGCACAGACACAATATCACATCCTGAACAATTTGCTAAGGGCTATGCCTCAGTGCTCCAGAAATACAGTAAGTGGAAACAGCAAAATCACTCTGCATTAGTAGGAATGGCTCATCTTATTTAAGAATTCAGCATGGGATCTAGTTTCAACATTTCCCACCCCTTTATGTTTCAATATCACATATACAGACAGCCAGGAGCAGAAATCCCTACGGCTTGCTAGCTCAGGTAACTCTCTACAAAGGCAGCAGCCACTGGAGCTCTGTATTAAAACATTCCTGATCCAGAAGGGCAGCTGCTGATGGGACAAGCAGATGAACCAGCCTTCTGCCAGCTGGTATAGAGGGAGAGCAGAAACCCTTAGAGCTGGTCTGCCACAGCTGTGCCAATGCCCTTTACTCCAAGAGTTTCTGCTCCAAAGGAAAAGTGGGTTTTCCACAACAGCAGAACAGCACGTAGCATTGACAAAGTAGTAGCTCACAAAAACCACCTGAAAATTTACCCTATTCTAACATACATCCAAGTAACTGTCTCATTAATGCATTTCCCTACTTAAACAATATTATCACCTGAAATCAAATGGGAATCATCTTTGTCTAGGAAACATCATAGCCTAGCACCACTTTTTGGGCCCTAATACATTATCTTTTCTGACCTCCTTAAAAAAAACTGCTGAAAAATTAGTTTACTGGAAAATGGAAGGAAAAGCTTCTATCTTGTAAGAGCTTTTTCTGACCATCATATATGGCACTTGCAGACCTACACAGTCATCTGTATTGTAACTTATCTTTGGCTGATTAAACTGCTAGATGTGCTCCAGCCATTCCATCCTCTGGTTCTGTGTTTACTCGTCCTTCTAACCTGAATTTTAATTACACCAAAATACACACAATGCCTTTTTCAGTCTCCTATGTTAACAACAGAAGGTGATTTTTATCTGGCCTTAAAATCCCAGTGTGCTGCAGTAACAGTCAGAGGTGGTCAAGTGGGATAAAAAGTAAGTAATGAAAGCAAACATTCATATGAAGCCCTGACACTGTATGCCTTTAGTCACTTGTCTCTTGAAGCACACCACTGATCCTGCCATTGGCCAGCTCTGCCACCCAAGACAGGCACTTGCTTTCCTGTCTAAGCAGAAATAACTATTCCAGTGGGCTGCAAACTCCCTGAACTTTAAGCAGCACTAAATGCACTCAAGCTAAGGACTTTCCTCAAGGCATTTCTGTGAAGTCATATGCTCTTTGTCTATCATTAAATACAGCTTTATCTAGAGACAACATCACAACTATGCCCATCTTCATGTTACTTGCCTGCCACCAAAACACCATCTTAGAATAAGGTTATTTGCTACTCCAGCACAATGTTTTACCTAGTACATCATCTTCATTTCAGAAGCTGAAAAGGTCACTCAGCAAAGAGAGGTTGCTGAATAGCCTTTATCTGGTTAGGTCCTATAAGCAGTATCTCTAAATTTAAGTTCTCTCCCCCGGAGGCACACAGTGGCAAAGAGATAAATAAGCTGAGAATTTTTTGAAGGCTGATGAAAGGAAACCAAGAAGCTTCTATATAAAAGGCAATCCCCACATGACTTCACTGTACACTGAGCATTACCAGTCACATGGGAACTCCCTCCTCAGAAGCTGTGGTGGAAGGGAATGGAGCTGGAGGCACATCTACTTCCCAGCAGGCACAGTCTGCTTATTCCCCATACACAGAGGTGAGCTTTAACATACTACTGTGATTGCATAGTGGTATGTAACACACCATCAGGACTAAGAGATCAATTAACATCCTATTCTGACCAGAACCCCATCCTTCCCCCTGCCTTTTCTGCCCTTTGTTCCCCTCTTTTTTTATAGAACAAAAGTATTAACTCACTTCTATAAATGGAAATGCTTTTCTCCAAAACTTGTCAAAGAATGATATATCTGGAGTAAAACTTCCCATGCCATGTAGCAGTCTCACACCACCTTGATGAGGGAACCCTCATTAACTACAGCTCTTAGATGAAGAGATTTCTTTACAGGAATAAACTTCAATGCTTGTTTCCATTAGAAGTTCTTATAATTCCACAATCTGGAGCACAGATTTACCATTTGGTTATGAATCTACAGCCAAGTTCATGACTTCAGAAATTCTTGTGAAAAGCCTCTTAAATCTGAGCAAACGAACACAACTCAAACATATCCAGCAGATATCTGCTAGGATGTGGTTTCACAAACTACAGCCAGCACACATTAGTGCTGCTCTCATGTGGCTGGTCACATACTAGCCTTCCACCTCTGGCCAGCTGTAACACTTTCCCCCCATCCCCCATTTTGTACTGGGATTACTGGTGTTGGGATTCCAGTCAGCTATCTCTGAGTCCTGGTGCTGGCACGGAAGAGACAAAGGGAAACACAACTGCATCTTTTGGCAGCACTGCTAACAGAACCCCAGCCAAACAGGAAACTGCTTTCTAGGATGGTGCTCTGTGTTGACAGCAAACCTCTGGAGATTTGATCTGGATGAAACATGTTAATTATACCACATGAACTTGAGCTGGTAATAAAAAAATCCCATCTCTCTATGACACTAGACATTATCATCTTAAAAATTAGTCTGAGTTTCAGAACCAGGGAAATGTCTACTACATGTGTAATGACCACCACACCTGCTCAGAGATAGAGAAAAATAGGAAAATATCTAATTAAAGATCAGCCAAAAATAAGCATATACTGAAGGACCACAAGAATAGCATGAAGGGAGAGATGCAAAAACCATTTTATGCTCCAGATTTAAAAAACTAACTAACAAATAGCTTGTCCAAGAGACTTTGAAACAGTTTAGACAGTGCTATACCAGGAGACCATATTAAAATGAAAAGGTCTGTTTTACATATATTTGACTTTAATAACCAATACCAGAATCTCATTTATCTACAAGCCAAATCTGTACTGAGTATGAGCCTTGCAGGCTCATCAATTTCAGTATATCCAGCTCTTTAGAGAAGTAATCTTTACACTCTTGTTCCCCAACTGCTGGATGCTCCCATCTTTCCCAAACCACTTTGCCAGGAAAGAAGCTTTGTCTATGAAGACTGATGGGAGAGTGAGAGGACTTCAATCTTTAATGTGCCTCCTGTTATTGAGCTGCCTTCCTCCATCTCTGAACAACACCCCATTTTCCACAAACTTTATTTTGCAACCACCATTCTTACAGGATCCTTTCTTATTATCCTCGATTTCCCATATTAATAAAGTTTCTCCAGCAAAACTCTCTAAAAACAGTCCAATGATGTGCTGGTTTGTTAAATGATCATGGTTAGGGATGGATTATGAATCTTAATGTACAAATCACAAAATTATTCATTGCCTAAGACAACATATAACTTCTATGTTATATGCTAAGGCATTTTATGTAGTAGAGAGTATGCAGTGCTCATTCATGTTGAGTCATGGAGAATGACTGGGAAGGTACACAGCAGAGTTGAGAAACTGAAATGTAGGATAGAAGACTTTAGATTATTCCAGGAATTGCTTGGTAGAAACCAATGGAAGTCAAGCCTCTACCATAGATCCCTTTGTATTAAGCAGCTTCTGCTGCTCAGCCCTATGGGTTGCTGTTTGTTTTGGTTTTTTTTTTTTTTAATCTCTTATTTCTATTTTACTATGTTGCTGCTAAGTTAGGAATCATCTGTTCTGGTGACAATGTTAAGTAGAAGGTTAGAGTCCCTGGCCCTATTACAAAAACAGTGTGATGCACATACATTCAGAATGTTTGAACCAGAGCTAGGAAGTGAACTGAAACTCCAAGGCCAGCCCACTTTCCTACTGGCTTGCCTTACTTCCTTCTCTGAAGGGAAATCTTTATATGGCTCACTGGAACAACTATTTGACAATCTCTTGAGACTTGATGATCCTGTACCTTCCCCAGTTTCCCTGTGAAGTACACCCTGAAAAAAACCCCAACATATACATCTCAAACTGTGTCTGGGTTTACTCATATGTACTTTCTAGCTGACATTACCTCTTAGCACGGGCTGAGAAACCTGAGCCTTACAGATGAATTTAAAAGAACAATCCAGCAAAGTTTGTGATCCTTTTGGCAAAGACAAACAGTTTAAAAGGTATTTAGGCAGCTAATGATGCTGTTAAGCACCTAATAAGGCTTTCAGATTAATACTAGCTGCAGGCAGCTAAGTACACATAAACATCTTTTAAAATCTTGCCATGAGTGCAGAGGTGTTTCTGAAAAGTAGCTACAGGAGTCCCAGAAATTCCACACTGCCTCACAGCAGAGAAGCCTAGCCATTAGTTTACAGGCCACTAACTAGAAGAACAGTCTCCTGTATTAGCCATCAAATCTGTTTCCAAACATTATGTTGCCTGATAAGCGTTTACTTCTGGTGCATCCTAAAGTTGTCATTTAATAGACCACTGTAATCTCCAGTATTTTTTTCCTGACTGGACACTAAATTTCTTGCTCTAGAGCAAAATTTTAGACAAGCCCTGGGAACAGGGGATAACCTTTGGAATGTAATCAAAAGCCAATAAATTTTGGAGATGAGGGACAAAGAATCCTCATAAAAAATGCAAATTGCTGTATGAAGGGAAAATGCATCAAGGGGGGAATGTAACAGCAGGAGCAGAGAGAACACACCATGCTTATTACACACATTTTAAACTCTACTGCAGGCTCACATGTTCTCACTTACAATTGTTTCAAGGCACTGTAGTATTACATGTGGTTTTCATTTTTATATTGCACATGCACAATGCTTTGTTTTTCATACTAAAACCCTAGCTTGCTAACTCCTTCCCAATGCAAAATTTTAATCAGGAGTCATGCAATATTTGGTAATTTCCCCAAACCTCCTGCTTCTGGTCTCAGGCAATTATGCAATACTTGTTCAATTTAAATTCAGCATACAGTGTGCAGTACGAGGGAACTATTAGCTATTCCCAGCTGAAAGTCTGGAAGAGCATCTGGTGGGGTAAAAAAAGGCAGGGGATGAAGAGGATGACAGGGAAAGGAAGTGAAAGTTCCAGATTTTTTTAATTTTTAAATTAAGCACACCACTTTGTAAGCTGATCATGATCATTTGGCCTTTCATTTCCAAGTGTCTGAGATAAAAGAGATTGATATCACTACTAGTTTGAATGCTGAGAAAGCAGCCATGCTAAAATAAACAGCTTTTTGTCCTGGAGCTGCACTTGAAGACCAATACAACAAAAGACATTATACATTAATATATAGCACAGACACTTTATTCAATACAAATATTTTTTTTCTGACAATAAGCCCAAAACCAAGATTAAAAGCTTGTCTGAAATATCACACAAGACTCAGAAAACCTAAGTACAAGAGACCACCACTGTTCTGCAATATGGCCAAGATCCGCAGAATGTGGAAAGTTGTCAGTTTTCAGCTAGACCCTGTAGTTCTCCATGTACCTGCCAAATAATGATTCACAGCAGAAGAATTCTGAAAATGTTGTACAGCAATCACGAGAAAGCAACCAAGAGAAGCATTATGGTTTGATGCATAGATCAAAGGCAAATCAAGGCAGAGCTATTATAAACAACTGACTGATTTAATGTAGAAACATGAGGACTAACATTCAGTCCACAAGGTAACAGATTAAAATTTTTCCCCCTTTCTTGGTTCTTATCATCAATCAATAAACTGTAAACCAACGAATTATGAGAAATCCAACTCACTTTCTGAAGATATACACATAACCCATGTAATTCAACTCACAAAATAAGGATCCCTCTAAGGATGACTACCCCAAACACCAGAAGCAGTTGCAGACACCTTGCCAAGGGACATTCAGCTGTCTCAAAACATCCTGCCATTCACAGCCCTTCAACACTGGGCTTCTTGGCCTGAGCCAACAGCAGCCTTCCAAAGCTGTCATTTGCTGATGGTGAACAAAATCTGAAACTCATCCCTCCCAAAAACTGCCTGCAGCTGGCTGCAGCTCTTTCAGCTGAGCTTATTAAGATGCAGAAGCAGACACACCTAAGAAGGCTGCCCAGCATAGACACTGGGAGTACCCTGCTGCTTATAAACTTCAGCAAACTGAGCCAGTGTACCAGTCTAGCTTCTTCTTCAAATTTAAAAGCATGATAAAAAAAAAACAACCAACTTCAGAAACAAGGGGCAATGAGAAAAGGGAGTATTTTGCCTGACAAACTCATTTCTTGCAAGACTCCCCCTTGAAAACAACTGTGAATAATAAATACAGCTTCACGTCCAAATCACAGGATGGGCTTTTGCCACTGCTGTGAAAAATTAGCCAAGCCTGTGCATGTTTAAAAGAAAACAACTATCTCTGAAGTCTAGTCATTACTGCAACCCTTCTCTGTTCCCTTTCAAAGGGGGCACAAAAATCGTCAATATCATCTGTTGATCCCTCAACCAAAGCAGCAGGTTTGTGGGCAATTTAGAAGCTCCAGATTGACTGAATAAACACTCAGTGGTATGATACCCTACCCTGGAGCTTTTCCCCATATATACACTTTAATAAACTCTGGAAGCTGAACCAAACCAGACTTAACACCTCTAAGCCAACTTCGAACCCTAGGAAGCGTATTCTCCTTGTGTGTGTTTTAACTGTCAGTACTATTAGACAGAGCTTTTGAGATGAGCCAAAGCCATTAAGGTCTCACAATGAATGTATATTAAAAAAAGGAAAGTCCTAAAGGCAAAAATTGCACAAGTTTATATTACAGAAATAAATGTCTGTCCTCCTGCTCCTCATCTTGCTGAGGAGCCCCACTCCCAATTACCACAACCTGTGAATCTACAAATAAAAGGTCCTTTTTTACAGAATACTAAAGAAGTTCACCACACCTTTACAGAGCTTTAAACAACAAGGCAGCACACAGAACAGAACCGATGACACAAAAAACAAATATTCTAAAATACAAAACTAAGGATGAACTCATGAGATTTTCATCAACTCATGCAGAAATGTGGGCAAAAGAGTTTCCCCAAAATCCAAACATCTGAGGAGCCAGGCTATGACTAAAGACAGGATGAGTCCATTTTCAGGAGCTGAACAAAACAGGTAGTTTTTAGAGCCTTTTTTGTTTTTCATTATATTGTAAACACACTATAATATCCCTAGTTTCTTCTAACACAAGGCTTGATTGGACTAATCATTCAAGGCTAAAAAGGGTCAACAATCTGTTAAGTATATAGACTCTGCCACATCACACAGTTGATGTCAATGTCATTAAATCAACAGCAATATTGTATGAGAGGAACTTTCTTTTAATGGCACATTATTTAGATCTTTAGACAGCAAGTACTGACAACTGACTAAATGAAATTCCAGTCACCTGCTGGTTTTTATTGGTATTTCAGAAGAGTCTCAATTCTGTGATAACATTCTTCTGAATTACCCTCACGGGGAAATCTACCCAAAGAGATTTTTAGGAAGTTATTTACTTGGTCAGATGAATGCCCTTCTTAAGGCATTATTAGTATGCTTACAGAATTTTCTCACAGCTCAGCTCCAACACATGGCACAGACTGTAGCTAAGCTTTAGGTTTTTTAATTTTAAGATGTGCTGTGAAATAGTCATAGTTAAATTCAGCATCTCTTTTTCTTTCCAGATACTTTGGAGGAAGTGTAAAGAGAGACTGGTTCTTACCTCAGACTGGAATGACTGTAAGCTTCATCAGGTGGCATAAACACCTTAAAACCATCATTCAGCTCCTTCTTATGAGACTGAATTATTAGAAAACTGGACTATTGAACAGAGGCACTCTCCAACTCTAGATCAAAACAAGAATACATTGATGGTACCAAAAGCTGGGAGGAGATATCCATCAGGATAGGGCTGGCTGATGCACCTTTTGTGCCAAGAGCTGCAGAGCACAGCCAGGCTGGGAAGCACATCCTGCTAACGTGAGCACACCAGACAACATCAGCAAGTTACAAAGCAACCCCATCTCAAGCAAACGGCACCAACCTGGGCTTTTCTTTTCCCATTCAAGCCCTCTTTTGGAATACATTCTTTTTGGCAATTACAGAGATAGTGTGGTGGTTTGACGAGGAAGGAAGTTTCTTGGGAAGGTGGTGGTCAAACCAATCAGTGGCCAGAGGTGAATATTGGCACCTGGGGTGGCCACTAGGAATCTGGACACGCCTTGAAAACACACAGGGGTTAAAAGCAGAGCATTCCCAGGGGAACTTCCTTTTTGGGTCCAGCGGGGGATCAGA
>VZRH01002016.1:62915-97088 GCA_013397555.1 Urocynchramus pylzowi
TGATGGGAGAAGGTGGGGGGAGGAGAAGTGGTTTTGAAAACTTCCATTGTAGACACTGTGTGTGTGTATGTTTTTTTTTCCTTTTCTTTTTGTGTTTATAGTAGATGTAATAAAGCTTTATTCCTTTACCCCTGAGATGATGGAGTCTGCTTTGCTGTATTTTGGGTCACATCTCACAGTAACCATTCGGGAAAATGTGCTTTCATGGGGGCACTGGCATTGGGCCAGGGCCAACCCATGACAGATAGCAAAAATAGAATAATAATTTCTTCAGAAATTGATATTCATGTGTGTATTCAGTAGTTTGTTCAATTTTGTCAGGGTAGGCAATAAAGAGAGATGGAATATAGGACATGTGTTTTACATAAAACATTTGTGTGGATTTGTTGTATCAAATCAGGATTTCAAAGACTGTTATGTAAGAGGAGGAAAAAAAATTGACAGTTCAGCCAGGTTCTGTACAATCTGCATGACTGATCTTGTTTACATAAAGATCTAATAATAATTCAGAGAGTAGCACTGAATTGCATTGCAATGTCATTTGCTCTCTTGTAAATGGTTATTTATAACAAACATTCTTATTTAATAAATATTTAAACAGTGATCAGCGACTCTTCAATCAACCTGTCTGGGTGGAGATTACAACATCAGAGCATCTCCTTAAGTCTACAGCTTGAGTGCTGCCCTGCATCTGGTTCAAAAGGACAAGTTTAGGTCAAATACTTAATCCTGTTGCCTGGATTTGATCAGTCCATGCTATAACTTTCACATTAAGCATGTTTTAGCATCTAATTGATTTATATACATTTTAGGTAAATCATGCCTCAAGTGACTTGTAAAGCTATTTGGGCAACTGCAAATTATTGTAAGTACATTATGCAGAAAAAGAATTTAATGTTCCCCACTTAATAATACCCAAAAGGTTTTTAAAGAACATTGTAGGGCTTGTATCATGAAATTAAGTATCTGAAAGAGAGAGCAAGCACAAAGAACAGGCTGCTATTTATGGCATTCATTAGAAGATAGGCAACTTCCTCCTTTATATTCCAGTGCATTCTTCTTCTCTATTCAAAGCCTTCAGATTACAGCAAAAAGGTGGTTGAGGACTCTGTTTTGCCCTATGAAATACCACCATCATACCCACTGCTTTATTCCTAACTTGAAAAATGTAGTTGGTTGGTTTGCTTAAGGTGCAATATCATACCTGAGATCTGATATCTAGCTTTTAAAACAGATTATTAATTTAAGTCAAGTTATTGCTCACTCGGATTTCCAGTAGTTTTATCTGTGCTCACTGCTCTATAACTTACCTGACAAACATCTTCACTATGAAACAACAGATTATTTTATTACAACAGCACAGGAAAGGTTTGAGCACTTCTGCACTTTTATTAGAAACTAAAAAAAAAAAAAATATCAGTAATAATGGTGATAACTGAAGTCATAGATAAAACTGCACTCCACTTAGTAATCCATCAAAATGAGAGGACTATGCAGAAGCACCAACTTGGCTTCAGAGACTTAACTCTAGTTTTTCTTTAAAGCCAAAGCATTTCTAAACTAAGCTAAATCAAGTCCAGAAGAACTCTTGAGAGTCAGCCTGCAGGCATGCCAATTCACAAAAGGAGGGCTAGTATTGTGTGGTAAAGGACTTTTTTAAAGTGTCCAAAAACTAGAAAGTAATCATTGTGCTTTTTTTGGCAGCACTTACCTTAGGAGGCTGTATTTTGCTCAGTCCTTGGGAAGGCAAAGTGACTACAGGTAATGTTGCTTTCAGCCTAAGCCATAGAACCAGAGATGCTATCAAATTTCTGACTGCTCAGCTTTTCCTTATACTTTGTCAGCTGCCTTGAAATTCCAGATTCCTCCTGACTATTTAGCTAAAAAGGAAAACAACTGTTCTTGGCCTCTTTTCTTAAACACCTGTGGACAGACAATACTATGCAACAGCTTTTCTCCTTCACCAGAGTATCTACATTTCTGCATATATAAAACTACTTTGTATTACACTACTCAACTCCCTCTCCTTGCAGCTATTCCAAATACTGATTGCCTCAAACCCTAGTGAAGAGCACCACTCATGTAACACTGTACAGTAATGGCCCTTCTTTAGAGAATCAATGAGAGGAGGCAGACTAAATCTGAGCTGTAGATTCTATACCAAGATCAAAAGACCCTATATTTCTACATCTACACCGGTTTCCTAGGCAGCTCTCACTCTTTCACAGAACAGGTTTCATTACTATGTCTAAGTGTGATGTACAATATTTTATCCTGATTACCACTTACAAAACTAAAAGGCAAATGATTATTCTCATTTGAAAGTATTTGTATTATTTTTAGCAAATTCAAAATTAATTCCTTAGAATTAGGTTACTTTGAGACCGTGCACTCAGAAATTCAGAGCCATAGAACTGACGGCTGGAAGGCAGCCTCAAAAATAAAATTTTACACTAATGCAGAATCATGACTCACAATATGATCCCGCTGCATTCATTTTAGAGAACTGATGACAGGTGTCAGTTTGTGCTTCTTAAAAGAAAGATCAGATGGGAATCCAGATTGTAGTCCTACCACAGGTCAAATAAGTAAAAAACTTTTAGAGCTCCAGAGGGCCCAGGGAGCCATGTGTCCAAGAGTTATTCTAATAGTGCTCACTTTTAATCCTGTCTTTGCTGGGATATATAGAAGGAGAACATTTAATTGCTGACTACAAGCCACAGAATTGGGACTTTTTGTAAAAATAAATAATTTTTTAACCAGAGAATCACAGAATTTCCCATATGGCCGGTTAAACTGTTCCCAAAGCACGCATTTTCCAGTGCTTTATGTCTACGTAACCATTATATCTCCCCACAGGCATTCTGCAGCAGTGCATAACAGGAGGTTTGTATTGGCTTAGTTACATTAAAGAAGCCACCACCTCAATTACACTTTAAAAAAAATCAAGTTCTAACAGTCAATATGGAGGCCACACTCCATGGAATATCAAGCTTTCGCTTCCACTGCCTGTTAGTGCCAAGAATGAAATCACTCCACAGCAGTGTCCCTGCCCTTTGTGCGGCAGAAGCTGTTTCTTGGCAACCAATGCAGACAACTGAGTTGCCACGGAAACTGGAGAGACTAATTTATAAAAACTCTGAAACAAAGCAACTATAAATGCAGCCCTAAATAGGGTGGGTATATTCTGTATTACTTCCTACAGCGTTCCCACCATTAAAAGAATCAGAAATGAATATACTAAATTATTAGTTGTAACATTCACTGTTTCTGTAAAATTGGACTTACAAAGAGCTAACATTTCATTGCATCAGCAGCCAGTAGCCCATTTCTCCCTTTGGTTCAAGCTGGCAAATACACCTGAAGATTTATACTGCAGTTGAAGAGGAATGCTTTCCATGCCAGCCAGTGTTTTCTCTTTCAGGGAAGAGGAAGGCTGATGGAAAATGGCACAGAACAACTGTAGAGGAATGTGCCCAAAATATCTGCAAGCTAGATAAAACAAGTGTTAACACAGTGAAAAGGCAGAACAATTATGTACATCACAGATCACTTGAGCTAAGAAATAAATGTTCAAGTTTCTTATTCATTTATAAATATTTATTAGTAGAAAATATTTCTCTTTAGTAATTAGAGACATGCCAGAGATGGCCATCTCTGAATGCATTCTAACCACAGTCACATTCTGAGGATGTGCACATGTGGAGAGCACACTCAAGGCATAGTTGTAGTGAACAAGGTGGGGAAAACCCAACCACATGCTGTATTTCCCAGGAAATGAAACCAATATGGCAGCAAGTTCTCTCTTCAAAGAGCAAACTAGTTCATCCAGCTGCCCAGCCAGGCAACTTAACTCCCCAGAATGATACATTCCAGAGAAAGAGATGAAGAGAGAGACAGGAACTCACCGATGGCAGGTGCCCATCAATGGGCACGCGATGGATTCTCGTCCTGCCACGTTAACCTCTCCAATTCACCATGACATCTCCACAGAGTTCAGGTTAGGTAGTAACTATTTGTTTCCTGACCATCTGACTACTGCAAAACACAGCACCAGTGACAGGAGTCCTGGCTACTTCACCTCCTTAAGGGGAAAAGTCCACTTGCAGCACTGAGGGCATCAACCCAAGTCTATTCTACTCAGCCATAAAATTCCTCAAAGTGATTGGAACTGCTGGAAAATCTCTATTGCCCTCTCAAGTTTGACTTAAGCAGACTCACAGGTAAAAAACATACTAAGGACTGAAACAGATAGTCCATACACTCTTTTCCATGGGAAACTAGAGCAGAACCTCAGCAGTTTAAAAGAAAATGCATCCTCCTAATGCTTTCTGCAAATCAAAAGTCAGTCACAAAACTGCACTCATGCTCAGCTATTCAATGAACTATAAAAGCCAGTTCATTATCACCAAGATTGTCAGGTGTGCAAAACCCAGTGGAGCTAAACAGCTACTCTGGAGAAATGCTGCAAATCAGTCAGTTATTCTAAATTATAAACAAACAAACAAACAAAAAAAGGCAACCCAACTGCACAAGTTCCTGAGTTCCCTTAGTTTAACACCTTACCTATTATCTAACCAAAGTAATTCTGCACAGATTCCATTCATTTTCATGGAATAGTGAAGTCATTTTTGAGCTATAAGGTCTTGGAAGATGTTTCTCCAGTGTATGATATTACTCACCAAGAGCCTATTTCCCAACACAGACAGGCTTACTCTAAGAACCTGAAAAACACTACTATATAAAGCTTCTCCAGAGGGTTAGAAGTAAGTAGAGGATAAAAATCAATGTCTATTGCTTGAAGGGTTGGTGTACCAAATATTGCCTGTGAAGTTCTCTCTACTACAGTGCTCTAACAGACCTACCATAACTTTTGAGCTATCCTTAGAGAAACCCAGAAATATCAAACAAGACACAAAGAATTTGAGTTCTTTTAACCAGACACTGAACAGACCAAATTCTCTTGACAGAAGTGTAAGACAGCTGTATGAGTGTCTCACGTGTCTCAGAAGCCGCTTTATACTTCAACTGCTTGTCCATTCTGATGCCTTAGAAGAGTCAGAGACACTGTCACCTTAGCAAAGAGCCAAAGAAGGTGGGGAGCACACATTCTTTGCTCTTTATAACCTCTGTCCTAAAGCATAAGAAGCTTTCATTAGCCTGCGGGCTGTTAACATTTTTCACTGAAATACATCATTGCACATTCTCTGCTCTTTGGAGATGTAGGTAAAGATACACTCTCTATTACAGTCCCAATTTAATTCTACTGAAGCCATAGCCTGGTAAGTCATCTTTAACTTCCCATCATCTCATGAAACCAGTCAGTAAAATTGCACCTAGATACTTGACAGCATTATACTTAGAAGACATTTTCCAAACAGTGAGTGAGAAAGCCATTCTTTACCACCTACATCAATTCAGTTTACCCAGTGAAGAGGTTGCATCTCCAGTTTTTCATCAAATTATTAACTTGTTGGAAGAAGGCAGCTGTTGTGATAAATGCAGTTTGCTGCTTATTTTGACAACTTCATTCTCAATTCAAAGACATCCAGAAGATAAAAGATCCTTTCTTACTCTGAAACATTCTGGCCAACATCTAGGTGAACATGATCCCAGGTGGCCAAGAAGGCCAATGGCATCCTTGTCTGTATCAACAATAGTGTGGCCAGCAGGACCAGGACAGTGGTGAGGCAACATTTAAAATCCTCTGTCCAGTTTTGGGCCCCTCACTACAAGAAGCACACTGAGGTGCTGGAGCAGGTCCAGAGGAGGACAATGGAGCTGGGGAAGGGTCTGGAGCCTTATGAGGAGCAGTTGAGGTAGATGGAAGTGTTTAGCTTGGAGAAAAGGAGGTTCAAGGAAGATCTTACCACTGTCTACAACTGCTGGGAAAAAGGTTGTAGCTTCATGGTGGTCCATCTCTTCTTCCAGGTAACAAGTGACAGGATTAGAGGAAATGGCTTCAAGTTTCAGGGGAGTTTTCAATTGGATATTAGGAAAAAATTCTTTACAGAAAAGGTTGTCAAGCATTGGAATAGGCTGACCAGGGAACTGGTAAATCACCATCCCTGAATCATCATCTATTTAAAAGAGAGTCAGGGACATTGGTTAAGTGGTGGACTTGGCAGTGCTGTGTAATTGTTGAATTCAGTGATCTTAAAAAGCTTTTCCAACCTAAATGATTCTATGATTCTATAAGGAGTAACAAATATCAGCCCAGTCTTTCTGAAAATGAGGACTTTCAGATTTTCATATAAGAGCAACACACTTCTATATATCTAGAGATCAGCAGCAATGGTAAAATAGTGAGTGTGCTGGTAACAATTTTTTCCACAGCCCAAAAAGATTTTAACAAATATTTTAAGCAAGTGGCAGATTGTTTGCTTTTATAAGCGACAGAGCAAGATCAGAGAAGAACCAACCCAAACTTCCCAATAACTTTTTCCTCTCCAAAGACAGCTGCACATGCTATGCCACATATGAAACTATTTCCTGATAAAGCCACCTGTCACAGTTAAAGGACTAGTCCAGATGGGCTTTGCTCAGTACTAGTTCCCAGATGAACCAAACTTCACAAATGGGAGGGAAATCTGAGCCATCATAACAAGACATAGGGAGAAGATGGAGGGTGAAAATCCACATCAAACAGGTAACTGGGATAGCACAGGGTTGTTTGCACAGACAACACCAACCGGAAGAAACAAACAAACCCAAAAAAATTCAGAAAAAAAATTCTGCCTCCCTATTTGTTCTCAAGATCCCCAATGTGCATGTTGGATTGTGGGTGTATGTGTACATAAGCACACAAAAGAGCTCCAAACTGCCCTTCCCACATGGTCACATTACTGAGTAGCAGAGATTGATGCAGGCATCTCAAAAAAAAAGAGATCTGAACTATACAAGGCCTCTGAAATTTTTTTTTTAAATATCTTTTTGGTGCAGATCAATTGTATCCTTGTTCAGGAAATAACTTCACATTTTTTGGGGGAAGGAAAGAAAAACTCTAAGTCAGCCTTCTCTTTGCTTCCCTGCCCCCTCCCTATATGGTAACAGCTTCCCTATAGGAAGGGAGAAAACTAGGAAGGTAACAGCATGCTCAGCTGTTTTGCACTTTTGGTAATTAGCTGAAGGTCTTGCTTCTCCTCTATATGACAATTTAGAAGCAAGGGAATGGTGTCTGAAGAAAGTTTCACAAAAAAATTATGAATGAGATTAATACCAAAAAAAGCCTGGTTAATTTAGTTGACTATTCTATTGCAGGATGTGTCACAATACCTGACACTTGTTAGCATTAGCCAATTGACTCAGAATGGAATTATTCACAGCACTTACATCTTTTCTGAGAAAGAAAGGCTGATAACATGAAGCCTACAGAATATTTTAAGTTTTGCAGAACATAGCTGCTTAAAGGGAAGAACTCAAATCATGGCTCCACTAATAAGACAAACCAAAGCTGGGCTACAAAGTCTTTTGTCTGCTAATTTTTTTATTTGGAAAACCTTTACTTAGCTTCAGCTACAGCTTTGTTGAAGTCACTTGTGATGTGTCATCAATACTTGCATATATCACAGCTTACGTTGATGGCAGATGACTCTCTAAATTACTTGTTATGTTTTTGGAAACAAAGGAGCATCTACCCTTCTAGGGTCTGGAGTTCTTCCTCTCTTCTTTCTATGATGCATTACTTGAGATTTGCCAGGAGACAGCTGCTTCTCCCCCTGCAGGGACTACCAATAACTCTTCTACTCCCGGGGCTCCTGTGAGTTCCATGGAATTATAAATTGGTTCCTTTTACTGACCTACATTTAACAGAAATTCCTGTGTAAAAGGTGAGTCATCATTTCATGTCTCTTCAGTAGCCCTGTGCTGCTTTCTAGAATCTTTTCTCTCCTTACTGAGAGTAAGGAAGAAAGTGAAGCATTTAGCCTCACTCTTGCAGTCTCTCAGCATCATCCATGACAACTTTATACTGTCTTCTCAATTTCTGTCTACTATCTCCCCTCACAGAGGGCAGTTATCTAGTCTCATGCTCAGCTTCATGTCCACTATTTAGTAATCAGCATACCTTTCTCTACACCCCTATTTCTAAGTCATTGAGATTAAATACTAATTTAGAAAGGAATTATCTACTCCTTGATAAAGGTAAAATGTCTTGGTCTTATTTTGCATAAGTGTCCCATTTATCTGTTATCCATCATTTTCTACCTAACATTGATTAGGACTGCAAAGGTGGAGAAGTGGAATCTTTGTTCTTTCTAATGCAGCACACACCCACTGCACCTTGAAAAACTGTTCCAGCTCTACTTGACAAGCTGAAAATGACTTGTTACCTTTCCTTATCTTGGAGGCTTTTTTGATCCTAAGTTAAAAGACTTATTTCCAGGTAGTAATCTAAAATAATACAGAAAAAAGCTAAGGAAACTTGGTACACATTTTTAGTGAGGCTTTGTTCCCAAAGAACAGAAACACTTACTGTACAGACAGACTATCATTGATTTGGGATATAAAACCTTCCCACACACTCTACCTAGGTTATTCTAGGGGAGAAAATTTGGAGCTGTAAAGCTGCCTGTCACTTCACGATTTCAGAAGTCACGACAGACTGGTTTAAAAAAAAATAAAAGAACAGGGAAAAAAAAAAACAGGTAAGCATTAGGACTAGATAATAATCATAATGTTTCTGCTTCAGTGCTGCAGCAGGAGAAGATGCTGCAGTTTGAAGCTGAAGCCAAGGGAGAGCCTCTCCTAGCCAGGGGAGGAACTGGGAGCAGTGGTGAAGAGCCTCAAGTATCAGTCATTCCTTTTAGAGCACCCGCCTCTTAATTTCAGTGATCCTACTGATTATTTGCCTGCAAGTGAAGCAGGCAAAGTTAAAGCTTCCCTCTTCCTACAGAGGTACAAAGTGACATTCAGTTGTTCCTCTCCTCCTCCTCCTGTAACATTTAAGAGAACAGTTCCTACTGAATGCTGTGAAAAATGACTGGCATTCAGTTGGACTCAGCACAAGAGAAACCAGAGCTAGGTTTTCTTTTCTAGGACAGCCCTCCTCCATCTGCAGATGGAAAGGTTAGTTTTTTACAGGGATGCCACATTTAAAAGCTACTCCTCCTACAGTGTCATTGAAGACTTGCCAGAGAAAGGAAAGTCTCATCCTTTCATTCTCATCACCTCCCCCCACAAACAACCAAAGGATGAAGCATAGCAGGCTCTGTACCAGGCCACCTTATTTAAATATTGCTGCTTAAATGTGATTTAAATCAAGCTGCAATATAGTTTTGTTTCAAAGCATTTTTTAGCAAGATAGCATTCCTACAAATGCCATTAATCTATAACAATTCCTATAAATCTTAACCAACTTGGTTTTTTGTCAACATTTAAAATTCAGTAAATGCTTTAAAACTGCTTTTAGCTTCATAGCATCATTTCTTGCTAATGTCTTCATGAAATTGTCTGATTAAAAAGAAAATCAACTGAATCACTTTTTATCAAGAACAAAAATTCTTGAGTAAATGTATTCATTCTGGCAAATATTTTACCTCAAAATATCACACACTGACTACTGGAATACCCATACAAGATTATAAAAGGTTTTATTTAATTTCAGTCTTCTGTTACAGAAACAGAGCCCCAGAGAGACTTTACCTAGTTACTTGGCTTGTCGAGAATACAGATCAAATGTCCATCTCAAATTTATTTGCTGTTAAATTCAACAAAACAAAAACAAAAAAAATCAAGTATTAATGTTTCTGGTTCTAAGCCAGTTAGAATAGCTCTGTTCTTCCTATTTCATCCCTTAAGATAGTATGTCTCTCTCAACCTTTGCTCATGGTAATGACAGCCAATCAATGCTAATATCAGTCCAATTTTCTTTACATAAGGTACAGAATTTTTAGTATGCCTATCCCTGAAGAAAAAAAAAAAAAACAGATGGGAACAACTGCATTCACAAGGATGCTAATCAACTGCAAAAGCACTAAACACTTCTACATGCGTGTTCTCCCACCATGTCATAGCAATGCAATGTTCAACACCTCTCGCTTTAAAAATCTTCATGTCATGCTCACTGCTCTCTCATCTGGTTACTGCTCCTCTGGTTCTGACAGACCACTCAATTATTCTTTCCTACATTAACTGCTTCTTATTTGCTTTATTAAATTTTACACTGATTGCAGTTCGTGTTCCTAATTCATCAAGATCACACTCTATTTAAACAAATTACTCCAGAGTATTCACAATGCTCCTCAATCTGCCCCAGAACAAATGTGTTCTGGTTTAGAAACTGAAACATTCAAATATCACTTCTTTTTCTCTAAGACCTATAGGCAGCCTTCTTTTTCACAAATATACAGAACAGTGAAGATGCTGGAGCTCAGGAAGTATTTTTACATAGCAAGAATAAAAGAAGTACAAAAGCATTTCAGCCAACAATATGGGATACTCAGATGACAGGAGATAATAAACCCTGCTAGCACCATCATACCTACACAGGGGCACTGACCCTATGCATGCTTATGTAGCTAGAGTAAAAAGTGGATGGGGAAAAAAAAAACAAACTACTCTGTATCAGAGTCAACAAGGCCATATATGGACTTTTTCATGATGATGAATTTCTATATTTTTGACCTTTTTATTCTTAATCAGCGAGACAGAATTATATGAGTTAATTCTCGTGTGAACACAGGGTTTCTCATTATCAGTGCACAGTGTGCCAGGACCATTCCCACAACACACTCACTTCCCTCTCAAAGTTATTTCCTCACCAAGGAGCACGCAAGCATGCCACTTAAACACTCCATAAACTGCATTAGCTTTAACTCAGATTTTGTGTGGGTGTAAATGCAAACACAGATTTCATATATGGGAAACAGCAGAAGGTTAAAGAAATCTTAGTTACAAGCATACAAGATATACTAACAGAACAAAAGAGCTGGACTACAGAACTGAGATGTGCTCAAGAAACCATTTCACACACAGAAACTGCACAGAAAGCGCCATTTTTCAGAATTTGCTAGATTTTAAAGAAACAGGATGTGTGACAGAAATCAAGAAAGGAGATAATACTGAAAGATACAAGAAGTTAAAAAAATCAAAGAAAATTAAGGAGACTCCTAGAAAACCTTCAGAAACAGAAAAATGATTCAGAGGTGAATAAGAAATAAGAAAGGGAAAATGAGACAGCAAGATATTTCAAGGACAACTAGAATAAAGGAAGAGCTAAGGTTTAACTTCAGGATCTATGGTATACAGCAGCAGCTGCAGTTTGCAATTCAAATTAATGTAAAACAGACATATAACCTGTCTGCAGGGGGAGGCAGGTGAAGGTATTCAAACACTAGTCTATTTAAAAAGTCAGCATAACCATTTTAGGCAATGTCTGTCTTCCCTCCCTTTTAATCAAAGCGATTCTACTCTGGCTATTCCACAAGATGCCCCCAATTGTCCCCTGTTGCCTGGCAGCTTTGAAAAAATCATTGCTTATACCAAACCAAAAAGATAATTAAAAGCAGTTCAAACTGAGATTTCATTCTCCATTCACTTGATGAGTAAATGTCTCTACAATTTTAAGCTATTAAAGCTCAGAGGAGTTTTATTTAAAACAACTTTCTGAGATTCAACATTTAATGGAAAACCAAATCCACTAGAACAACTGATTTGGGAGAGGCAATCAGCCTTAACTACTTAACATGAGTTTTATTTTCATTATCATCCAGCTGAATTCAAAACCCCATATAAAGATTTGCTGTTTCCAGTGGGAGCATACTACAGTCTTCTGCCTTGCTTTCTCTGGTTACACTCACTTTTACCTCTGATAATTTCAGACCCATTTGTGCTCATTTTTTATCTATGTGTAAAGTAGTATGTCCTGTCTTCAGGTCCCCAAAGACTTCTTTGCTCTTTGGTCTATGACTTCAAAGATTCAATCCTGTGGAAGAAGCTTAATTCCCTTCCCAGCAGCTTTGCCAAGCAAAATCACCTGCTTGTAGCAGGTAGTCTGAACTACTTGAGAAGTTTCTTGGGGTAAAACATAAGAGAAAGTACTTATTACAATTTAAGAAAAAATGTGATACACACCTTGTATACTATTAACCAGTGACATCAGGGAAACAGTCTCAAAAGTGTTTGATTTATATATAAAAATCTAAGCCATTCTCAGAGCATTACTGCCTTCTATCAGTACAATGGAAATATTTTCACCTACTGGTAATTGTATTAGTTTCTAAATCTGATTAAGTCTGGACAGTCTGGCCCCATGAACTGGAACACAGTACTGGGACACAGATTCAGAAGAGATTAAGTCAATACTTCCTCTAGAATTGAACAAATTAGTTTCAAGCTTAAAGAGAAATTGAGGGGAAAAGAGGTAGAATATGTGGTACTTCACTGATTTGATATTACATAATACTGTTGTCCCTGAAGATCCTCTCAGTTTCAGTTCCAAAATTCACATCTAAGAATCAGAATTGCATCTCCAGCACAGGAAAGAATCCTTCTAGAGGTAGAGACCTGAATTCATCTTGAATAACTCGATGAGCACCTGAAAAGTATGTCATTGCCCTAGACTGGCTTTCTACAGAAGAAGAATCACAAGAGACAATTCCATACTAACTAGGTTGAATATTCAAAAATATTTGTCTTTCTTGCCACTCACTACAAGCAACAGCAAAGTGTACGGCTTAAGAAGCTTCAAAGTATTCAACACAAAACATTTCACTGTTTACTGCAGTTTCAGAAAAGAATCTGGTTTCATAAAAACTTAATTAGAAAAACAAGGTACAAAATTGGGCCGTCACTACAATTTCCTACACTGTCAGTAATTTTTGACTTATTTTGCCAGTATCAATTGCCTTTTGAAGGGTTTGAAAGACCCTGGCTCCTATAAATGAAATGATTGGTTTTCAAAGAAGAACACAGCTAATGACAGAATATTTATGTAGTTTGTCCTCTCAGTATTCATCATTCACATAAGCATCTTCTTCTACACAACAGCTTGGCAAAAGGTTGTTGAATAGGAAACTAAGTGGAAAGAAACAAGTAATCAAGGACATACTTGCACTAAATCTCAGGTAGCTGCTCAAACCTGAGTTTGAATAAGTTATTATCCTTTAGTTCATTAACTCAACTTTTTTTCAAAACAGGCACTGGCAAGGTTTTCCAACTGTTTGTGTAAGAATTCAAGGCCCAACATCCAAAGACATAATTATACAAAAATATTTACATTAAAAAGGAAATATTTAAGTTCTCATAAGCTATAAGGCAGAATTTAGATTTTTTCCTATGAACAGTATAATTTAATTTCTCAGGAAGAAAACATGTTACAAAAAATTGTGAGAAGAAAATTTTGGGTTTCTTCTTTAGATGGTGCTTAAGATTCTGCTAAATGGCTAGAAGTGGCCATTTAGGAGAATCTTAATAGCTTAGTCCTCTTGTAACAACCAATTTTAGAAGGAAAAACAGAACAGAACAGAAACAACCCAGCAAATCCAACATCCATTATGCTTTTTTAAAGGATCATTACATCATACCACTTAAGAGACAGGAAACACACTCTTTGCCAACAAAAAAAAAAAAAATTACTAACAGTAAGAGTTTCAGAGAGTACAAACAAAATCATCCCAATGAACACAACATTTTGAAAATACACCGTAAAAATCTCCAAACCATCGATCACGTTTGCTTCAGACAAAGTCATAAGGCAGGGGGAGCAGAACAGAGAAAGCTTAAGATGGCTACTGTTTGAAAGCATCAGACAAAGGTTAAAGGTTTCAGCTGTTCATTAAAGACTTAATTGGTCTCAAGGATTGTGTTTTACTGAGCAGTGGAAACTCTTCTCCATGACCACCAGTAATCTCATGCCTGTCTCTACAAAACGGCTGAACAGCATCATCAGAGAAATCTGCAAGCACTTTTCCAAACACTCTTCCATGAAACAACTAAGCAAAAAAACCCCAAAAACACTCCACAACAAGATCGATCATACAGTTGAGCACGTTACAATTTGCTTTTCTTTTCCTTCCCCAACAGTCAGTAAAACAGAAATCAGAACTTAACTGGATAATAAGGTGTTCTTAGTTACATTGCATATTTAAACAACAAAGGCCGGATATAGAGGAAAAGGATCCTTATTCTAGAAATGGATAGTTCTGAATGACCACACCATCTCCTTTCCACTGAGGAACACTTCTTCACACAATACAAAACTCTACCTTGAAGAGTTAGAAATTACTCTTCCTTAAGAAAGGCCTTTGACAGTACATGAACTCTCTAATGAGTATCTGGATATCTTTAAGGACACCAAGATCGACTTATGTGATATTTAACACATTCTGAAGCAGGAATGCAAGTTTCCAGTCTCATTCATCTAGTAACAGCTCTAGTTTTGCACAGCGCACAAGCCTCTCCAAAGGATGCAGAAGATGGCGTCTCCTCTTCTCAGTTTTCAAAGTCAGTCTACAGTTCCTGTGGGATGCCAGTTGGCAACCATGGAAACTCCTATTGTGAGAAGCTTTTGGCGACAGAGCAACACAGTTGTCAGTCTCAGCTTAATAAGAACCGACCCTAGATAAATGAACCAGCACACTGCTTTCGGCCAGGAATGGGCTTCTGTTCACTCCTTCTCAGAGAACTTTATCTGAGCAACAATTAAAATGGTTAGTCAATGTCATAACTTGACAATGAAACAGCCTATCCAGAAGCACAAGAGTTCAAGGACCTCACCTCTAACACCAGGATAACACCAATTGCCAGCAAATTTTCTACCCTAGCACAAATGAACCAGTTTTTTATGCTTTTCTCAAAGTACAGTCTAATTTGTAGTGGAAATCCACTTTTCTCAACAGTAATCATAAGAATGCCCCAAGACCCCCAGAGGCCATCACAACTTACTGAAACACACAATTTTCATTCACTGATATTTTCTGTTTGCTTTCCAGACTATCATGGAGGGGCCTTTCCTTCAGTATTGAGAAAAAACCTCATCTTTTTAATCCTTATGCAAAACTAGTTTCAAAACACAAAAGCCAGAAATTATACATCTTCCAGAGGGGAAAAAAATATTTTGATCAAATATACTGCAGGCAAGAAGGAGAGAAAGTGAGGTGCATTACAAGCTGGAGAGGTGCTCTTTGGGGTTTTTTAAATGTCTCTCATAGCTATATAACATGGCCCAGACAGGGCCTAAAATTCATGCCTAAAATAAGCAGCACAGGTATTTTCTGATGGGTATGGCCTTCTAGCATTCACATTAGAAGCCCTTTAGGAAAGAACAGCTCATGCACTGTAAGCACAATGGGTTTAAGGACCCCAGATGGTTGTCCAGTATTAAAATACCACCTCAAGAGCTGTTGCTTCCCTATTAAAATGCTTATGTGAGCTGCAGAAGTCATTTTACTTAATGTTTTCTCACAATTAGTCAGGATCTGTACAGCTACACCTCACAGAGAATTCACCATTGTTCTCTGCTCAATCAACATCACCCATGTGCCTGTGGCTGGCAGGGACCTCCAAAGCCTTCAACAAAAGGGAGAAGATAAAAGGTACTGTGCTGAGATACAAAAGGTAAGATGCACTCAACATTTTTCCTGTTTTTGAAAAATATGGACAATTAGTGCTATTTTGAGTGGATTGTAGCTACAACTTCACAAATACAAAGAACATGCACAACCAGTCACCCTTAAAACTAAATGCACCTTCTATATTAAGATTACAAATGCTGATGTGAATCAAATTTACAGGCACACAGAAAACCAGTCACTTGCTGCACATCAATTTTATTTTGGTTAAAATTCCATTTGGTTAACATTTGGTCTAGATTGTTGTACAATATACACTACCCAAATGCTGAGATGAGAATGCTGTTCTGTGAATGACACCTACCTTCATTTATGTAGGTGTTTCTGTACCAAGGACAATCCAGTCTAGAGAAAGACATTTGAGATGGTTAATATATCCTAAAACACAGTACCTTTTGCCAAGAATGTACTGTAAAATACAGATGTTATTATCAAATGTTTTTCACCTGTTAAGAACAAACCCATAAAAAACACATGCTCATTTTAGGTCTAGGTGCAAACAGTTGCTTTTGCTCCCTTAAGAGAGTATTTTTTCAGAACAGTGGTATTCCTTTTTAAACACTATGATATCACGTGTCTTCAGAAAGACAAGTCCACAGGAGAGGCAGTTTTTCTGCATCATAACATAGCCAGTTTATAGTGGGTTTCCACTAAAAAACAAAAGCTTATTACACTCAGTGAATAAGCTTCAAGCTTTCCTGCACTGTGATGTTCCCTTTCCTTGCAGTCATAATTCTTTAATAGCTATTTTAATGGCTTAAAACAAGGCTATTGAGGGACATCCTATGCCTCACACTGTACCTTCTGTAAAGTATATGTCTTTAAGTAACTGTGGCTGCATTTCATACCAAAGGGAATTTGATTTGTGATAAAAATATTTATGAGGAAAAAACAAAACAATAGATAGTGACTTCAATTCTGGTATCTCTGGCACTGACCATTTATCTGTCTGGAGTCAAATCAACAGCATAATGCACAAACTGAAAAATAATTTGCATGATTGCATCTTGTTAAGCTAAGCAAACCACCTGTTCAAATAAGTAGGTCCTATTACAAACCAGATGTTTGTTCTGCCAAAAGCACACGGAGGATGTACAAGGCAACAAAGCACCGTTGTCCAACCTTTAGCCTTTGTCAAAACACGCAAACTGTAAATACCCTGCACAAATATACATATAATAATACTTCTAAAAATGGCACTGTTTCACAATATTACTGTTAAATGTGACCTTGATTAGTTTTCTCCCATTTTGGTCATTGGTGTTATTCTAGAAGTGCACTAAGCAAACAGAAACCAGAGAATAACTTTCAATAAAGCAACGGGGCTCTATCTCCACATGCAGCTTGTGTCCTCAGTGTCTGCACTGTATCCACACACTGCCTTTTAGAAGTCCATTTTTTAATGCACATCCAACTAAAAATGCCACCTTCTGTTAAGGAAAGGTTAGAAATCAAACAGAAAGAGTGCAGCTACAGCAAAGCAAGACACATTTCAGTCATGAGAAAGTGTCTCTTCTCTGTGCAGCTATGTGAAGATATTAAGGGCCAACACTGACAATATCTCTCCATGAACTTAAACATCAGGTTAACCTAAAAAACTGAGTAGTTCTCATAGTAAGAGCATGCCCTCATTATCTGTATTCCTACAGGCAGCCATTACACCTACTCCTTCTATTTTCATTTTCCTTACATAGCAAAGTTGGCAAGGAAAATGCCTCAAGATCTCTCCCTGGAAAGCTTCTGAATTTCGCCTGTGCTCATACGGCTGTTAAACACTTCTGAGAGTCCCACCATCTTCTAATGCATCACTGTGGTACAGAGAAGTAATTCTATCTCTTTCTCTAGAGTAAAAAGACCCTTGTACCAGTGGAAATTAAGTGTATTTATAAAAGTATACATAAACTATTCCAGACACTGTGTGAAACATCCAGCTCTGAGGAGTCATTAATAATTAAACTGCAAAAGTATGCTAAATTCAGGCTATTGATGAGCTTTATAATCGGTCTGCAGTTGTATATTGTGCCCTTTTTAGCACAAATGAAATTATATTCTAAGGCTTCTGAGCCCTTGAAATCAAAATACAGATTCTGATGGGCTATCAGGAAATGCAAATAAGTCACTAGTTACCCTGTTTGTAGTAAGGAGAAACTTTGTTGCTTTTTTTAAAATAAAAATAAAGTAATGCATGAAATCCTAAGTCATTACCCAGCCAATACTTTAAAACATCAAGTTTTAGTCCCTGAATTGCCAATGACCCAATGAGACAGACTGGTTAAATTTGTTGTGGTTTGCTTTTTTTGAGGATTGCTTTCTTGTGGTTTTTTTGTGTTTAGTTTGCTTTCTTCTTTTTGGTTGGGTTTGCCCCCAACACCTTTCATTTGCTATTCCAGAATTAAAAAGCTGAAATGGCTAATACAATACACCTATTTAATCAAGTCCTGGAGTTCTAAGAAACACTCACAAAGCATCTTGTGCACCACAACTTACTAAATTTTCCAAAACCAGGAAAGAATTTTTGTGATAGGGAATCAACTGGATGTCAAATGAGAGCTTTCTTCCTAGCAATTAAACTTTCCTGAGGTTCTGATTGTCTATGTACTACCTCTTCCATCAAGACAAGCTCTTGACATTGTCACCAAATTTTATAGGCCATCATTTAAATTCCTCTTAACTGAACAAAATGTTTATTGACATATTTTAGAGATACAAATCAAAACATCACAACTAACAAGGCTATTTGAGGACGAGTATTTAAGTATTTATGAGTATTATTTTTCCATGTGTAGTGTCAGCAAGGGACAAGCACCAAACTTGGATGCCCAGTTAAGTCTCTGACTCCTGCTATTTTCTTTTGTTAGCCTGAGGCATCTAATGATGGTATCCAACAACAATATACATACCACACTGTCCACCTGCACTAACAATACAGGGGACTCATTACTGCTTTGGAAGGGCAATTCCAGTGTTGGCCTCATAATAAAACTCAGAAGAGAGGACAGTACAGAATAGCTCATCTCCAAGTTATATTCCCAAAGAATGACCCCAGGAGAGCTTTATTCTCCTATCCTTAAAGTAAATTACTTTTCTTCTCTCAGAATTTTAAGATTTTATTGCTTTTTAAGTTAGCGATGAAAGATTTAATCACAGATTCGTTAGATTTAGCCCCTCAACACAGGCTTCTCCAAAACCTTCAGAGCTCCAGCAGGAGTCACAGTAGAAGTTCCCAACTACAAACAGTACTGGAAAAATGTTGGATTTGCCATGGATTTCCTCCCAGTAATAATTCACAGCTTGAATTTAGCAATAAAAAAAAAATCTATCATCATGTCCCCAGTGCCATCTGGGAGATCAGGCTTTTGGCAAAGAAAAATGGAGCAGCAATTGCCTAGCAGCACAGGAAATCAATGACTTCCCCACTCAGGGCTGAGCAACAGGCTGCTCCTGCTGAGCATGGAGTCACTCATTTCCCTTCCTGCCAGCAAAGCTGCTCTGTACATGGAGAAAGCAAAGTCTCTGTTACACCTGCAGGACACACACACCCCCCCTTCCTCTAAACCCTGACCTTAGCAGGGGGTTAGACAGTGAGCTACACAATTCCATGTGTATATCCAAAAGGGGAAAGAGTGTGGGGATGGCAGTCTCTTGGGAGAGCTTCTGGACATGAGGGTTTCAGGCTACAAGGTAGGTAACAAAAACACCAATGATTTAAATTCAAGTCAAAGCTCATGAGTTGACAAAGGATTCAACTGAACTATGCCAACATAAAGGCCAAAATAATCTGGTCATCCCTTTTGCTCCAGTAGTAGGATAATACTAGGTAATTTCAGGAATTAAAATTTCAAAATCGGTATAAAGGGTTTTTTTTTTTGATTTGTTCTAAGCACGATCATTAAAGGGGAGTTTTAAATATAAGAAGATAAAAGCCAGCACATTATCCAGGAGACAACATTGGCATCCTTCCAGGCTGCACTTCTTCAGAGCTAAACCACAACTTTATTTACATATAAAATATAAAGCCTATGCATTCCTTTTTTTACTGAGAGGGTTTGCAGGAACTGGAATAATCATTCAAGATCTTCTGTCAATGTCATGCGAGACCACCACTGAACTTTGTAGCTTTAATCTCAACTCCTTCCTCAAATTTACTAGTCTTAGTGCTCCCTGGAGCATGAGACAAGGTAAGAAGGAACAGGAGTTGAGAGTTTCCCCCAACACACATTTCACCTTTGCTGCAGACAAAAAAGAATTTGACATCCACATTTTCCTCAGGTTGAAGTTCCCAATGAAGTCACAGTAAGGAGATCATTACAGGCACGTACACAGTCACCAATAACTGTACTACTGTGTGTAACTGGTGTCAGAGGTTACTGACACAAAACAGCAGATAGAGGGGACTTCTGGTCAAGCCAGACTTGGCCCTGATTTGAACCAGTGTTCTGAATAAGCAGCTTGTCCTTTAAACAGCCTTCTCTGAGATCAGAGAGTACTGATGTTGCTGTTTCTGGAGCTATGCCTACACATCAGCAGCAACTGCAGATATGTTAGGACATCACCAGATCTTGCTGAGCATTGATTTACCTGTGTCAGGCAGATTTGGCAGCATCTCACAATAGCAACACTGTTTGTTGCATATCTGTGAATCAACAAACCTTGAATCTGTAAAAACACAGCTGTATTACAGCAGAAATATCACGGTCTCTAGCAGCTTCTAGCTTATCAGGGAGATTTCTTCAGTTTAATAAGTTACATCTGTAAATGCAAATATCTGCCTTATTTCTCTAGAGTCACCATTGCTCTAAATCAATTCAGGTCACGCTGAAATTAGCCTTGCCCTTCAGCAGGTTAAGAGCTTCTCCCATTTTGCTATAATTAATACATGTCCATAGAAAAAAAAATATTACAAATAAAGTGAAAGATAAAAAAGAAGTAGGATTATTCTGTAATATTTTTTTTTTCGTGTCCCTCCATCCCCGAGTTCAATAAGAAGTCTTCCAAAAATCTCACTCTGCTGCGATTTAATAAGTCAGCAAAAAAGAGACACTGCTTGAAGGTATTTCACAGAAGAAATAACATGAAACCTACAAGAGACTCCACAATAAATGTGAGCACCACACATAATCCTACCTGTATTCCTGCAATAGGGAAAAAAGCTCATTTATTTTCTAAGCTTGCACCTTCTTCAATGTCCATTTTAGGTGCAATAAGATTCATCATTTAGTCACTCTGGAGAGCAGTAGGTCTGCATTTGTCATGGTGAAACGTGTCCTCACTGTTTGTTCTTACAGTTTACGGAAAGCCAAGTACAATGACTCATAAAACTGCTGCAAGAAAAAGCTGAAACAAGTTAACAGAATGAGCTTAAGTGACATCCTTCATCCTACGTTTCCGGTGTGCAGAGCCAAAACCACATCACACTTTCAACGGAACAGATTTAGAGCTATTATTTATCATAAATGGCAAGACCCTCACCAAGGCCAAGTAATGTTTCAGGGTGTTCCTGAGCTGCTCACAGATCTTAAGTACACTACAAGCGGTAGAAGGTCTGGCTGTACGTTCTAGAGCAAATGGGACTCTTTTCTACTAATGTACCATTCTTTTCCTTTTGGAAAATTCTATTTTCTTCATGCTGAGAATGGTCATCGTGAAAATTCTTACCTGTTTTCCATCTAGTGTGTACAAGCGTTTAACCACCCCTGAATCCAGCTTGATGGCATCAGTAATGTCAGTAAGAACCTGTTCAAAGGAATGGGCTGTCTTCTTGTTGAGCAGAATCCGGACTGCTTTCCGTGGCTTCACTCCGCTCCTGATGATAGTGACCAGTTTAGGCCTAATGAAATCCTTATTCTCTTTTGTGTCTGGAGTACCTCCTTTAGCAGTGGCAAGAGAGGGCACTGAACGAGAAGTAGAAGTTGTCTTAACATTCACCGACCAGTTTGGGTTTACATTCTTTGTGTACTCCAGTTTCTTGAAGGGCTCTATGGAACCACATACATAACTTTCCCCTGTGGAAACAAAAGCAAAAGTCCAGCAAGTCAGATGTGAGAGGGAGGAAAAATATGAAAAATGCATGAAAATACAAAATCAAATCATTCTCAAATTATTCAATATTATTCTTATCATTCTTGACCTACAGTGCATAAATATTGATCTCTTCCGTTCTCAGATGCTACTGACTACAAAATGAGTGATCTTTTAAAGATCACTCTTCAGCTGTTTGAGAAATGCTGTTACAAAAATCCTTGAAAGCAGCAGTTTTCTTATCATAAAACACTATTTGCAGTGGGGACCACTGCTGTCAGTAAACACAGTAAACAGTGTTTGTATTTCACCAGCAGCCCAGCCCCAGCACATTATCACAGTACTCTCCCAGCCTTCATGCTTAAGTGGCCCTCTCCTAAGAAAACATCAGACCCCAAATATTTCAGAGGCAATACTATGAAACATTACTAAAAAATAGAGGCTACAAATAATGTTTTATAAGAAGGTGGATTAAAGTGTCATGGAAATTTATTAACATTTGATTTTTTTAAAGCTTTAGGCATCATAAACCCAGGATATGTATAGACAAGAAACCTCCCTGTATTATTTACTGACTAAATATATAATATGTGGGGAAATGAAGACAAAGAGTAGCAATTGCAGACTTCTCATCACAATAAATTTATCATACACAAAAGAAAAATAGTGGCTATTAGTTCCTCTTTCTGTTGGAGCATTATCTACAGTAAAATATTTTTGCAAATACCACACCCACACAACTTCTGGGGAACTAGAAATCAGCCAGAAAACCCAGCACCATGCAGACTAGCACCTGAATCCAGTCCAGCCGAAGGCTGCTGTGTAAGGGGCACCTGCTTGGGTGCTCCCAAACTCTCCCTTGAGCTTGACTGTGGCTGTGCTGGTAGTAGTACTGGATGAGTTGGATCAGCTCAGTGATCTGACTGAACACACCAAAGACACTACTAATTTTGCAATATCAAGCTGATCCAGTTCATCCTCTGTCTGGGGGAAAACAAACAAGCCAAACAAAAACCAAAAAACTCAAAGAAACCAATACTAGATCCAGCAAGACCACACCTTCTGGCAGCCTGCAGTTAAATCACAAATAATGCAAGATCCTATCCTGAACAATACCAAAGAGACATCTGAGATGTTTTAGTTCTTCTGAGTTCAAGAGTTCACTGTGTGCTAATAGCACAGAGGCCTTCATGTCAGAAATTTAGCCAGGGTAACAAAACCAGAACAAAACTCAGTGATGCACTTCCTATGCCAAAAAAAAAACATGTAAGTACCAAAGATATTCCTAATGACCCCTACCCCTAAAGAAAAAAGGACTCACAGTTCAATCATTAAAAGAAAAGTAAGTATTAAAAATTAATTCCTGAACAGAAATTTTAAGGTTTCAAGGCACCCAACCCAATTCCAGAGATACTGCAGCACACAAGGAATAGATAGACAGAGTCACCACATTTAAAAATGGAGGCAGGCAACACTGGGACTTGAGGCTTGGATAAAGGTAGGCTCTTCCTTTTAGCCTCTGCATATATACAAGATAGACAGATATGTACAGGGAAACATCAGACTAGAAGGGCTCAGCTACAGTAATGAGTGGTCAAACAGTTCAGGTTCTCTTTTATCCATGTCCTGTCCAATTGTTCTAGTACTAGCTACTCAGTTACTGCCAGGTCAGAATGCACCCACAGAACCACATGCACAAAATTAGCAAGTTTTAAGGGAAAGAAAAGAAATCCTACTATGAGTAAGAGTGCCCTCAATACAATAAATACCCGCTCTATAAAATAGTTTGCAGAAGTATCTTTCAAAAATTTTTAAGCAAAATTTATTCTTGTCTACACTTGTGTCTGCTGTAAGATGAAAAATTCACCAGCTACCTCTTATTTCTTTTTTTTTTTTTTTTGAGGGGGGATATAAATCTGGATTTTCAGGTTCAGTCCTATTAGGGAAATCAATCCCTTCAGCTGCACAAAATAATATATATTTAAAATTCAAGTCTTCAAATTAAAACTCACTTCTCAAAGGGTAGGCTCATAAATAAATGTCGATACACAGTGTACTCAGAAGATCTACATTCAGTTTATTAAGAACTCTTTTGGTTCTCCTTCTTGAAAGGACAGCGTTCCACATGCTTTTTAATATCAGCTACATTTAAAGGTCAGATGGATTCCTTGTAGCATTTAACTGCACATCAGCTCTTCATTACAAAACTAAATTTATATGAATGATCATTGAAAAAGGACCAATAGAATCACTGAAGGTTTGGGATTGTTTGAACATGAGCATTTTTGCCCTTTCTCATTTCCAACAGTACCATATTACATCACTAAAATATTTACACCAAGATAATTTTTTCCCTTCAAGAGGCTCATATTTATTTACAGAACACCTTGGAGGTAGAGCATCCAAGGCCTTCAAAGATGAATTATCTTTAGTAAGAACTATTTTATATAGGTCAACAGAAATACAGACACGTCTCCCATAAAGTTATTTAAAACTATTTTAGATGTTAGCGAGGGACTGCAATTTTCATGCATGCTGGTCCTAAGGGTTAGGCCTGTAAGAATAAAAATCTTTAGCACCTCTGGTGTTGTATGCAGAGGAATCTCAAATAAAAGGACAAAAGGTCTTCACCTTTTGAAGAGATTTTCATTCTCTTCTTTTTCACCAGTACCTTTGGGAGAGAAGCCTGCAAAAAAGTTTCACAAGGGGCATGATTTAAAAGTCCAATAAATGCATCTCCTGCTTTAGCTATTGCTTCTTCATCAGCAGCTTTGAGTGATTGGCAGCTGGAAGAAGAATGTAACAATCTCCAGACACTAGATTCCTAACAGAACAAGCGTTGAGAAGGATTCTTTGAAGAAAGTGGATTAAGCAAAGGGCACAGGCAACACAGCCTATTTAAAAGTGTCAATTTGATTGCAGCTCCCCAGGAGAGGGGAGCAAGTGTTTCACAGTGCAGTCAGCTGTCACTAATGGAATTTTGACTCTTGATTACAGTATCAATAGCCATTAGGAAAAGAAAAGGGGAACACCCAGTTGCTTTGGGGGATCTGGCATCTAGGGAAAAAAGTGCTTACTACACCTTAGAAAGTATCCCTTCCCTGAGAGCCTCTTCACAGCAACAGTGCAAATGAAACACACACCACTGGAACCTTTCAAAAAAGATGCACAGCACTTTTTGGTCAGTTTCAAACCAGTAACCCTACAGTTTAATTTATATAAATGCTCAGCACTTCAGGAAATGCCATGTGGAACAATAAATAAATCTTAGAATTGAGAAATTAATCATAAAGCTAATCATGTAGAAGGGCAGATCCCAAAACATTGTTTATGCTTAAAAAAAAAAAAAAAAAAAAAAAAAAAAAAAAAAAAAAAAAAAAAAAGGAAAAAACCTACTACCTGCAGTTGCACATCTGTCAAAATTCAAATTCAATACAGCTAACCTATCAGAGGCATGCAAAACTGGAGGATAGTTCTTATAGGTCATGACAGAATTTCAAGACTTGCTTCACTTATTGAATATTTTTTAAAATAGTATCTGTGTGTACAAAGTGGTTGCTAAGGAGACATGGAATCACTGCACATAAGTACTGGAGCTTTCCTGATGCAAGTGTCTCCCTGTTTTCCACATTGGTATTAGCAGTTAGCTTGTATTCTTCAATTTGCTGATATTCTCCCTATAAGAATGACCAAGGCATCACCTTTTAAAAGCCATTTTTTGTGTTGCTTTTCTGTGCTTAAGGCGACTTGGCCTAAAATGGCTTCATGAGGAAGCCAGTTATCTTAGATGGAAGCCCTGGTAAAGGAAGAGAGAGCTTGTATGAATCTCACAAGCAGAGAGGGAACATCAATCTCTCTTTGTGGAGGTCAGGACTTGTCAATTTATGGAAAATAGCGTTGATTCCTTGGAGTACAGTATGTAGTAGGAATGTAAAGTTAATTTATTAATTAGCAGTGATTTATTGGGGTCCATTTCCCCAACAGATAGGGCAAGAAATATGTTAAGAGAAAGGGGAAGGGACTAGCACCCCCAGTACTCCATGCCTAAGTATACCTGCCTTTCTTCACTTCTACTCTTTGGTTTTATACATACAAAAGGCAGAATCTCAGTCTCCCAGGAGAAAGGACAAAAAATTCTGAGTGTGCCTCACTACACAGAGAAGATTGCAAAAGGAAGATGACCTGAATCAAATAAATTACTGATACTTGATAGTTCCCAAATGTGTTAGTTAATAGAACAATAACCTACTTTAACTACATTGCTGCTGCCTTGTCTTCCTGCAGGGTCTGAAAAAAATGCAACAGTGCAAAAGAGATGGAGCATCTACAGGAAATAAATCTGACCTACACATGTTCACCTTGCAATCAGATGCACCAGAAACTTTCAATCAGATCTCCTCTGACCTTGGAAAGGACTTCTTTCACAAACTTACTTTCTTCTCAGTTCAAACTAAAAAGGTTTTTTTTTTCCCTCATCAAAAGCCAAATAAAAATACTTCCTCTTCCTCTGCCCTCTCAGATTTCTGCAGTCTTGTTACAAGTAAGATAGACACTGTACACACTTTAAAAAAAAAAGCCCACCAAAAATAATGTAAAGCACCTAGAATAAGAAACCACATGGACTTCCAAGAAGCTGTTAAGCAAGACACAAAGATGATCAATAGGCTAATGGATGAACAAAATAATAAAATAAACAGTGCCAGAACAACCCTCTACTATTTTATGCAACAGGATCATTCAGCTGTTTGTTTATTAAACAATATAAGGATTGCAGCCATTTCTGCCACAGGATTCAGTCCAAGTTTCCCCAAATTTGATAGCCCTGGATCAAGTCCATGGTAAATATCCAGTGTAAATTTAATCCTACAGACAAATGTCCACATAGATTCAGCTCTACAAACATTTAAACAGATACTTTACTATTATTATTTTGATAGCACATTACACATGCATATGAATCTTTCCAGCCCATCAATTTCCAACTGCTGAGGTAGGCATGATCTAGAAGAAAGAAGCCATTAGCTCTAGACAGCATCAGAGACCACGTCAGTCAATTCCTACAGTCTGGCCTGGCTGGGCTCCTCACCAACAACACCCAAGTGGTTGGCAGAGTCAAGAAGGTAGCAGAAATACTGGGAAGGAGAGGGAGAAGCTGAGATATGAGAAATGAGGTGACAGTAGGAGTAGCAAGACCCATACACAAAACAAGTCAGGAACACCTGCAGCCCATCACTTCAGCAAAGAGACGCTGCCTTTTGAACCCTGCACTGGCAGGCAGCCTCTCTGCTGCTCTGAGCACAAACTGCCTGCCTCCACCACGAGAGCCTTCCCACAGTCCTCATGTGACCCAGCATTTCCTCTGCCCTGCAGCGAGGTTCACATCTCCCAAGAGTTATTAGCTGGCTACAGCTATTACTGGATTTTGAAGCTGGCGTATCTGCATCCTTTCAAACTGCTCCTTCAACAAGGTTTGCAGCTCTGAGGTAATCCCTGAGCAGCACCCATTTTTCTTTTTGAGATTATTCCTTAAAACTTCTTTTGCCATTATGCCTACACAAAACATGCAGGCAGGCACAGACAGAAGTCTTCAGAATTGTTTGGCAGTGCACCCAATATTGTGATGTGACAAACTGTTTCCCAGTATGCTCTCAGCCTTGTGGTCTGGGGCTTTCAGCTGGTCTTTGACTGCCAGCTCTCAGCTGCAGCGTTAACTTTGTGGTAGGTAGCCTAGAAATTTAAAACAATCAATTCTGATTCATACCCAAGACTCTGAGGTAATATTGTAATAAAAATTAATGAGAAAGGGATGCAGTTCTGGCTAAAGATTAATTCTGTGGTCTTTGTTCCACATAGGAGGACCCCAGGAGTAAAAACTGTAAATATTCTTTGTTTCAGAGTTAACTTGCAATGTACATTTTTTATTTTGGGGGTAAGACCTCTCCACCTTCAGCTTTAAGGTTGATACAGTTTTGGAGAAGAAAAGTCCTTTCCTGAAACTTCCTTTACAGCTAAAAAAGTTTAGTCTTCAAGAGCAACTTCATCTTTATTGTTTCTACATGCTTTGATTGCACGTCATGCCTAGGAAATAAAGTCACGTCACATTCAGAATCCATTAGACATAAGAGAGTCCTAACATCAGGGCTGACAAAAAGAAGGAACTTGAATCAATTGCATTATTTCCTTCATGTAGGGTGACAGAAGTTACAGACCATGTGAAACTTTTTACAACAGTATGTATCCCTTGTTATCAAATTCTAACAAAACTCACATGTGTAAGTCTTAAGAAAAACAAAATAAAACCAAAAAACAAAAAGACAAGGTGGGAAAACAAAAAAACAAAATAATCAAACCAAGAACCCACAAAACACCCATGCCCAGAGATGTCATTAGTTTCAAATAAAGAGAAAACATGTCCATGCATCTCAAAATAATCTACATCACGAGCACACAGCCATGCCAGCTCAGAACTGGTATGCAGAATGAAACTAAATATAACTGAAGCAAAACAGCTCTTTTACAATTTTTTTCCTTTGGGACTATATTTCATGCAGTTCTGTGTATTTAGCTCTGGGATGAAAGACAGTGGCTGCTGTCTCATTTCCCCCAAGAGCCTCTCTGTCTTTATGTATCGCATGAGAAGGTAAGAGCACAGGAACTTCCTCACAGGCATAAAGGCAAAAACCAATTCTAAAAATCAAGGCTTTATACATTTGCTTTACATTACAATCACCAAATCAATGCCCCCCTAATCACATAAATTCATAACAGTCTCAATAAATTAATTAGTGAATTCACACAGGAAAGGAATAGTCTCACCATGAAGAAAGCAATGCTTCATATTTCAGTAGTTGGAGCACAAATGTCATTTGGCAAGAGGCAAAAATCAAGTGATTTTCCAGCTATTTAAACACAAAGCACAGCTTCAAGCTAATTAATGCTGTACCAGACAGCCAAACTCTAATAAATTTGTATAGTAAAGAGTGGAAGGGGCTTATGCAAAAACCATCATTGAGCTAATGATATATGAACCCATGTTCCACTGTGAAGTTCTGTGAGAGAAACAACCCACCCTGCAGTTCTATGCAAATAAACAGAAGCCCCTTTTCAGACAGAATGAGGATGTAGCTCTCTTTTTCCACACAAAGACTGACTTCTGTAAATCCCACAGTCCTAATTGGACAAGAAAACAAGACTGTCCTCCTTGAACTATACCAGGAGGGGAAGATGTATTCATTGAAAGGGGAAGGAATAAAGCCCCACAGGATGAAAAGAAATCCCAAATGTCTTCTTTAAAACAAACCTAGGCTCTTGCATTGTCATTCATTTTGACTGACTGATTAATAGCTGGTATTATTCTTCACTAGGATGCCAAAATAAACCAATCTTACAGGTTGCTGGATTTATTTTTGAATTCAGTTCTTTATTTTCAAAACTGGTTCTGACTGGCTGCAAAAAGACTGTGCAAATCAACATTAACATCAATGAAACTTGCCTCTTGTTGAGCATACCAATCAAATAAGCAAATGCACAAAGACTGCTTTTAAACAGATGTTGATTAACATTGGTCTTTCCTCCCAGAAATTGATTTTCTCTGGCAATTAAATAATGTCCTGACAAATATAGTTTTAACTGTGCCCTGAAATTGATAAATTTTCTCCTAAGACCAGTTTCCTTTCCATTTCACTACACCTCCTGTCCTAACCCCCAAACCTGTTACTTAGACAGACAATCCCGCTCCTTCAATTTTCTTTCTGGAGCATCTTCATGTTGCCCTCTACTTTCCTTTTTACACAAGGAAGATTATCAAGAATATCACATTCTCAATACTTAAAAAGCTTTCCTCTGCTATGACACAAAGGAGACAACCCAATGGTGGCTGAACACCTGCTATGCAAAGCTGGGCTCCTCTTTCAGGAGCCACATTTGGCATTACCCTTTTATTCTTCTCTCTCCATATTAGCCTTCTTCTGATCCTCTCATTACATCCTGTTACTGCAAGTTCTCTCACCTGGTGCTAAAAATGAAAATCACAAAGAAATTACAATCTCTGTTACAACTCCCAATTGGCTGTCTGGTGGCTATCTATCCATTCTTCACTGGTTTGTCCATGGCACACTGGAGCCAGGGGTAGGATGGAAGCAAAAATAAATTAATTGTTCTATCTTTGTTTTCTTAGACCATCATCAAGCACCTGCATTTAAACTTCACAGGTAAGAAACACTCACTTATGGCCATGTGATAGTCAATGCCTTCATACTCTGTACATTCTGATGTTTCACACTAAAACCCACTGCAGTCCAGAAGCACTTCATGTTGGAAAAGCTACTTTAGCTATTCTCAAAACTTGTGAAAAGTACTATTAATTTTTTAAGTTTAATATTCAAATTGATTAATGCTGACAGCTTCTTTTGGCAATAGAACTACCACTGAAGGAATGATAAATTTGTTCTCAAGGGGCAAATTAATGACTGGCATGTCTGACATTTGACAGTGACCGAGAATTGTCAGTTCTGACCAAATCACTGGTGATGGTTTATACTGCAGGTAGACAAGCCTCATTTACAGACAACCTAAGATCTCTACAACTACCTGAAAGGAGGTTGTAGCAAGGTGGGTGTTGGTCCTCTCCTCAAAAGTAACCAGCACTAAGGCAAGAGGAAAGGCCTCAAGTAGTGCCAGAGCAGGATTAGATAGGGTATTAGCTAAAATTTCTTCATGGAAAGGGCTGTCAAGCACTGCAACAGGTCATCCCTGTAGGTTCTTAAGATGTGCAGATGTGACACTTAGGGACATGATTTAGTGGTGGCCTTAGCAGTTCTGGGTCAATGGTTGGACTCAATGATGCAAGAGGTCATTTTCAACCTTACCAACTCTATGACTGGGGAAAAGCGATATGCTACAGAGGAAAAAAAGTTTACCACCTACCCCAGCTGAATCATGGCTACAATATTACTCTTTTAACAGGTTGCCAACATTTATGCCATGCAATGAGAGTCTAGTTTTTTACTTAAGACATATTTACCTGTAGAGAAGAGGTAGAGCTCTTCATTAGGCTTCAGAGACTTAAAAAAACAAAAGCATCTGAACTGAATTTCACATAGGTTTCATTAGCACCACAGAACTTTTGAAGTTTAGCAGACTAAACCCTCATTGGTTTGACCTTGCATTCTTTATGAAAAGAAAGATTAGATGCAATCTTCAGGATCTAGGGACTATCAACACTATGTTGAAAGGAAAAGGTTAGAAACGTTCAACATGAATGAAATAAGTAGCAAGGCAACAATATTTCAAGGCATCATTTAAGATATCCACAATTCCATTCAGACCATTGAAAATCCTTCCTTTAGCAATTAAAATTTCATTACCTCTTTTTGAAAGACTTAAAAGATTAGACAAAGGCTGACTCAAACTTAACTTTACACCTCCAGATCTTACTGCTCACCTTCTACCAGCTGGTCCAAGGAGGAAATCTTCTTGGAGCCATCAATAGTGTAGATTGTTCTCACTCCCTGGGGCAGGTTCACATTGTCGGACAGAGTTCGGGTCAGGTCAGCCAGGAGAGCTTCGAAGGACCTAAAGCGGTCAGGGGAGATGGCATACACAATCCCTTTGAAATACCGGTCTCCGTTGCGATAGAAACGAACCTTCTTGGCTTTCTTCTCAGAACTCAGCGTCTGTAGAGTGCGGGTTCGGTAAAAGCTGCAGTGGGCACTGTGGGTAGGGCTGGGCAAACCATTCACCCGGGACCCTCTGCCATACCGCTGCGCTTTATCACGCTCATCAAAATGCTCCAGCTCCATATCTCTCCCAAGGGACATCTTGAAGTTCAACCTAAGGAATGCACAAGAGGAGAGAAAAAGCTTAAGAAACTTAGAAGACTCAAGGGAGCTCAATTTAAGACTTCCTTCTCTATACATTGCTCTTACAGAGGACTACTTGCTAGGCTGAGAAAAAAGTTTGAATAAAACCATGCTACATTCACGTGGTCATTTTACACATAAGCCTCTTGCCATGCCTTAAGAACTACATTTAAGTTAGATGTCCTAATAACGTCACTCATGAACCCAAATGCTAACGACAAGCAAACACTGAGAAGTGTTTGCTCAAATTCAGTATCTCGGAAAATGAGGTGACCAGGTTGGCCTAATGGAAAAAAGGAATAAATGCATCAGCTTTCTACTTTTTCTCATGTTATATTCAGGTGCTATTTGAGTCTCATCTACCTTCTTGACTCTTTGCCCCCACTAAACTCTTGGTTCCAACTGTGATCTCAAGAGGTGGCGCTTCCAAAGGGCTGCCAGCTGCCAACAACTAAGCAATTACAAAATTTTCAGAGGACTAGATCTGGCAGGTTGGCAATGAGAATCAGAACTATCAGACATAGTGGGCCAATCCCAATGTTAAAAACTACCTGCATATTCCAACCATTGGTTTCCTCACAGCCTAAGCTTTGCAATGAATTATTTCAGTTGTCCTTGCACAAATGCTTTACGCACTCTGAACCAACAGAAGGGTTCAAATGGCACAAAATTAAAGAAAAAAATAGATTAGGAGACAGTGTTTTCCAATGAGCAAGCTACTTCAGGGCTCTAGGTCTTGCAATATATATTCTTAATATCTTAAGCCTAATATTCAAATTGATTAAGGCCAACAGCTTCTTTTGCCATCGCCAAAGAAGTGATAAAATCATTGCCATTGAGCAAATAAGCAAGCAGTGTCTCCCATGTTTGACTGTGACAATCACCCATCAGCCCTGACCAAAACAATCCCAGTTGTTCAATACAGTTTACATAAACAGAAGTCCACATGTTCTGAAATAAAATCAAGGAGGCAAATACTTCTGTTATTTTTTGACAACCAACACAAGACTAAATAATACCAAGTGCACATTTATCTTTACAAACAGAAGATACAAAAATACAAAAAAATAGAATAACCAAAAGATCATTAGGTTCGAAACATATTCATCTTAATTTAGGAGCCACCTAGATTTGCAGTTGTCTGCAGAATAGTAAAGCACTGAAAGTTTATTTATAACATAGATACATAGACCTAATTTAGAAGTGGCCTCTCTCATTGATTTCCAATAAAAAGACAAAAACCAGCAAGCACTAGCTTTGTTTCAATCACTCATAATGATGTGACCATTAAGAAAAAAGATGTATTCAAACCAGCTGTAGAACGGTGGGAGGAAATAGAGGAAAACTTACAGATGCTCTTTGACTTTCAGAAGTCTGTACTACACCAATGATTATACAGCTGGACCCTGATGCTGCAAAGCTGTAGGTGATGTGCTCAGCAACTTCTCAGAGCAGTCCATGTGCTGGACTAGCACTAGCACCTAAGGCAAATGTGGGGCCCCAGTGGAAATTATTTACCCTACTTTGATTACAGCTCACAACTGACTTTGTTACACTGACACAGGATCATATGCTTATGTACAAAGGCAGAATTTATACTTGTAAATACTTCAGAAGTACCTACACATAGTACAGTGTATATGTTTTCTTATATATATTATAAAAAAAAAGACTAATCTCTGCTTTTCCCATGCACACTACCTCCCATTTCAGTGAAATGAGCAAGAACATTCGCTGTGGCATTTCACTCTATAGGTTAAATGCAAAATACAGCTTAGTGGCCACATCTTAGGATTGAGAACACACCATCACTGCTTCCATGTTAAAAAAATTTTGTCAGTTATTTTAATTCACATCCAATTCCAGTGAGAACCTGTTATTCAGATTTAAACAATCCCAAAATGCACAATTCAGAAACTGTATCTCTGAAGCAATTCCAGTGCCAAGAAAAATGGATTTTACTTAGGTCTGCTGTTATCTTTGCTTAAACCATCTCTAACACATCCCTCTCAAAAAAAAAAAAAAAAGAAAAAAAAAAGTTTAGACAAAGATATACTCTTTCAGCTTTATTAATTTTGGATGAGGGAGAATAAGAAGTGCGAGCCACTGTCCTTTCTTCCACACGTTTATGCTTTTATCAATAACGTCTGTAATGCCCAACTACGTCCTTAAAACCGAAATAGAGCTCCCCTTCAGCTCCACAGTCCTGGTATGTAGAGAAAAGCGTGTCTAAACCACAAGGTCAGAGCAGACAAAGAAATCCTAAACAATTTGATCGGATATTTCCGTTTGCGTGTATAAATATATAGCCTTATACAGGCAGATTCGGAAAAACGAACAGACACGCCCCTGAAAAACCACCATGCCAACACTTCACACCCTAACATCTGTTAGAGAATTATTTATGATACAGGTGGGGGTGAGCATTTCCATGAAATAACACGCATGCTGATGAAAAAAAAAAAAAAAACCCACACCACGCCGCGATGTGACTGGGACCCAGCGCAGATCACCCGGCGAGGAAGCAGCAGGATGACCACCAGTCACCGGGGGAGGGCGGCGGGTCTGGGGGGGGAACACGGATGCATGCGGCAGCGGGTTCACGAAAAGATGGGGTTTAATCTGCCGGGGTAGGGGAACCGTGTGTGAAACACACCCATTCCTCCGGCGGTGGCACCAGGCGCCTCAGCCCCCGCGGGCTGCGCGGCGCGACCCGCAGGGCGCCC